>NBZA01000675.1:141327-152804 GCA_003054995.1 Aleochara bilineata
GGATCAGATCCGTTCACTTTGAGCACAATGGACATACCTCAGCAGCGTAATCATTTGTTCTTCGCCTGGCTGTAGTACATATGCCCCGCGAGTAGATAGTTTATTGTAGGTGTAGCATGAACGAATTACAACGCCGAGTGAACGCAAGATTCGCCCATGGAAACGAAAAATTCTTTGCGAAAGGTCAGGATGTATTGGAATTTTCGATGCAGGTTTATTTATTATTACATTTATGACCATACTTATAGTATAATATTTGCAAACTTTTAAACTTAAATAATGCTGAAATGTGTCCGTGGAAACATGAAGATGTTTAAAACATAATAATTTATTGTTCCTTTATTGCTAAGATTTTAACATTATTCTATGACATATAAGGTAAAGAATTTCCATTACAGATTCATGCATTGCTTCATTGGTGGTCTATCTGAAATAATTTTAAAATTTCAAGGAAAAAAATATGAAATAAATTCAAGTTTTGTAATAATTTTTGTCGTTGTCGGTAATGCATGTGCCCTTCAAAGTTGTGCATGCTTTGCAAGAGCAAATTACATTTGATTTATATGCTCGTAATTATATAATAATGTGAATGAAATTATAACGTGCGCTCTTCGGATGTAGAGACTCAGGATGTACCGTCGTTTGACCACGAATGTGTCGCTCGAGCGTCAGCCACGACAATTTTCTTCGCTTGGCGAATCGCGCGGATGCTTGTCATGCTGCTTTTATTCTTCATTCCAAAGGCGAACACTTCTTTTCCTTTTCTTCTTACACACTTTTCTATGACAGTCGCGATGGCATGTTGAGCAATGTAAAAACGCACAAGATAATTTGCTTGTTTTGCAAAGTCGCGCACTTCCAACTTCCATGCAGATGAAAATGATTTTCTGGCGCGTTTCCGGCTTTATGTAGATTAGCGTTTCTCATTAGCCTCGTCCGTACATCCAATTGTACAGTAGTTTGCAAAGTAGATTACGAAAATAGTTGTGCTTTCCACGAACAAAGAGATTATCATTCTGAATCTCTTTTGAGAAAATGATATTTGAGTTTGAAGTTAATTCCAAGCGGATGTTGCACTAAACTCTGTAAGCTTCGTGTACTCACAATCAGTATGAACGTTTTGCAATTGGCATTATTATATAAATTCTGCAAACAAAGCTCACCACAAAGCCAGAATAAGATTATGATTGCTCTTCGGAAATTGTGCAATTACCAGCATTGTATCTGCAATTATTATTTTTAATTTACAATTTGTTTGTTCTTAATTATTTTTAAAGGTCAAGACAAGAATGAAATTGAATTTGTTAACAGCACGAATAAAAAAGAACTATGCATAATTTATTACATAAATTTAACATTGATTGTTATTCCATTACTGCTAGTGAAAATTAAACCTTTAATTAATAATTATTTACGGCTTTGTTCACTGTCTCAATGAAGAAATATTTCTAGCGGTTATAGCCGCTAAGTAAAAGCAAATTAATTTTTAAAATCCGATTGTTCTACTGAATTACAATCTGGCGTGACGAATTTCCATCGGTTAGTTGACCACATGATTGTCTTTTACTTGGACTAGAATTAAAATGTTACGGAATCGCTAAATCTAGGTTTCGTTTTTTCTTTCTATCATACAATATAAAAGCTTCCTTTTATGTGTGTTACGCTATCTAATAATTCCATAACATGGTAAAGGTAAGTGTCTGACATTTAAAAATCAATTTCAATTTCTTAAAACAATAATTCCATTGACAATAAAAGTTATATAAGTAGCGATTTACTTTCGCTTGATAAATAAGTCATTATATTATAGTTACACAAACTTAAGTACATATATCTTGAACTAGAAATTCCATATACATAAAAGTTAACATCCTTGTAAACCCACACGGAATTAAATTAATCAAGAAGTCATTAATCTTTCGACGCCTCAGCCCAACACGGAAACTGGACAGCTCTTGTATTTGATGACAGTGAAGGCATTAGCTTTAGTACATACCTAGTTATGCAGGTGCTTGGCCATTGTACGAAGTTAAGTCATAGCTAGTATTATTATTTATGCTCGTAAACTTGCACTTGAAATGCCGATGTCGGAGCTGGCGTTGGCTTACAACACAAAATGCAATATATTGCAAGAATACAATCCGTGTACGTTCACTGAAAAACTTTGATATTGGATACGTTTGTACGTTCCTCCTGCACTGGTCTACGCGTGTGTAATCCTTTCACATTTACCGTAAGTTTAGCAGTGATAAATAATTTCAAAAGCGCATATAAATAAATGTATACGTACCTACAGGAAAGAGGAAAATGCATGTTCATTTGAATGTTTATCAATTTCAACTTATAATCCATGCAGTTTTTGTTCTATTGTCAGTATAATATGCATAATTAACATATTTATATTTATATATTTAATTAGTAGTGCAGGTTTTAAGTTTACATTTGGAATAATGAGTTGATTACTCGGTTTCTGTTCCAATAAGAACCAGGTGAATTCAAATTTGCGATTTCCGTGTGGGCATGCCGATTGCCAGCAAGTCTCGTTAGTTTTATGATTATTAACACTGTAGTATTATTCCAAAGATGTACAGATACGAGGCAGTTAACTGCCAGCCTGCTTTACAATTTGCGTCTTTATTTCTGTTGCATTTATCGTTGTTAGCGAATTATCGAGAGGTACATTGTATTAAGTATAGGTATATAGTATAAAGCGGATAATTGATGCTGTTTCGATACACCAGTTAAGATTCTACATTAATAAGATAAGTATTGAGGAGAAGTGTAACAGGTGCAAATACCAATTGGCAGTTAATCAAATTTATTGATTTAAAATACAGTCATTTTGTATTATAAATATTCCAATTGTATTTAAGCCAGAAGCGCACATAAATACACATAAAAATTAATGAATTATAAGCTGAATTTAATCTCTTAAAGATAAGTTTAAACTTATTAAATTGATTTTAATTTGTTCTTAATTATAAAATTCGAATCTGATTTACGAAGGAATAATTTATTCAGGCTGTTGAAATTTGTCGAGAATCAGTATTGAAATTGATTACTTATACAATTTTGACATCTCTTTGATTTTATATTACAAGATAGATGAAACCTACGCAATTAAAATACTTATGTAGATTTTGTAACCGAAATCGATCTGATTTTGCATCATTAACGTCTAGTTAATTAATGGCTCAGACAGACAGATATGCGAGAAAATGTCAATATCCTAGTCATTTCGCTTTTATGGTGTAAACATATAAGGAGCAAGTTGAGCAAAGATGAAAATTAATGAGAAATTCCATAACATACGAAGGTCATCGGACTGGAAGGAAGCTGCACTCTTCTTCAGTTTCTTCAGTAAACACACTTTGCTGGTGTTAAAATTAAAACCGTGTAAGTGTACAAAACTGCAAATACTTTAGGGACACTTACCATACTTCTGAGAGAACATTTGTTTGTGTGCATTGCAAACAGCAATGTCAGAATCTTCAGCAATCACCGATGACAAATTAAACAAAATTCCAGCCTGTCACGCGATATCTTGGATATACCTACGTCGTCGTCGGCGACGTGGACGAGTTGCAAATGTTGTACGTCTTTATAAATAAACGAACCGAAGAGCACATGCAAGAAGAGACACGGGCCTGAGTGAGCATCGTGACGCTTCAGAGATTCTGCACTCGCTCGCTGGCTGGCTGCTTGCTTGCGTGCGTCTTCAAAGTTTTCCATGGCTGGGCTTTTCGTGTGTCATATTCTCTCTTTGTATATTTATCCAACCAACGTCGCACATATGCATGTGGAAATTACGAAGCGATGAGGACATTTCTGTAATGCGCGTCACCAATTTCTAATCCGACGCTAATTATTTCCGGACGTGTTTTTGTGGTGGCCAGGTATGAGGTTTACGCGCATTCTGCAAGTCGAATGTAATCACAGCGCACGTGTGTTCCCTCGTCGTCTTCACGCTCGATGCGCAAGTTATAAATGAGCTCGAAGATCATCCACCAAAAACAACAACAGACTCGGGTAATTCTTATTCTCCACTGGAATTGAGAATGCCTTCAACAAATATGCACTGATAAATTGCGGGAAGCTTTTAAAATTTATAGATCAAATGCTATTAAATTACATAGACGACAGTCCCTTGAGTTATTACCTATAGATTATGAACTCACAGAGATAATTCACCTTAGACTTTTCTTTTTACACGGCTTTTCTATGGATATATGAACTACATAAATAGTTGCTCAGAGGCGAATATAAATTTAGCAAAATTCCCATTTATGTTGACGTTTTGATACGAAAGAAGACAAAAAGCAAGACATTTTACTATAAATTTGTCAGCACGGTTATAATTAAACATTAAACATCTAAGAAACAATTACTTTTAAGACTACAAGTGATGTTTATTGCGTGAGAATTCGTGTGCGTTTCAAGTGATAACTAGGGAAAACTCAGACAAGAAAGGTCAGGCGAGGGAAAACAACGGCCACGCCATGGCGCGAACGACCAGAATCCATGTACATATATGTTCTTGTAAGTGGTCCTGCGAACGTGCCGCTGATTTACGTTGGAGATAAGAGGCTGGCATGTGTGAACATATCCTGGCTGATTTCACATTTTGCATGCACCTGGAGATTGCTTCCCAACTTCTGAACATTCACAGCGATTTGTTCAGATTAGTATCACGTCTTCAGTTTCGCAGCCTATACGTATTGGAATGTTAGATTATTAAGTCGCGTGTGATAATTAAAGACTGCTGATGCGCATATGAAAATTACTTTCAGTGCCGAGATTACCAATAAATAACTAACCAACCATAATGCAATGTAATAAAATTCATGCAAAGCACGTCAAAAAACAATTAATATTTTTCTGCTGCCTGCAATTAAGTACGAACATTTACAAGAAAATGTTAACTGCGACTGAAGAAACGGCTAAGGAATTGGGACGAATATAAAAGAAGCATTTGCGTGTCTGCACCATTTACTTCCACACTTGAGACAAAACATCCAAGATTTGCTCGCAGGTTTTTCTACATCCAAAGACAAGACACGACAAGAAAAGAAATGAAAAGAAAATCAAGGTGTGCAGTTGTTGTTTAAGACAGTGCAATAAGCAGGCTTCAGGGATTTATCTAATTGCTGAACCATTCTTATCATTAACCTTGAATGTAAATTATGAAATCGTCGAGATGCTCGGCAATAAACGTTCAATCACAGTATAAAATCGAAGCCGAAGCCTACATCTATCTTGTAATGAATATTGGATTCTTGCTGTTCCTGATAGCATGCATATTCTTCGGATTCGCGGTAATATAATAGGATGCTTAGATATGTTGGGCGTTATAATCTTTCAGCCAGATACAGCTCGCGTTTTATGTGCAGCCATCTATTCCGAATCGATAGTCTCAAGAAAGAAGCCCTGGCGAAATACATACCTACGCATAAAACTAACGTCGTTTCCTAGCAAGTCACGAGTTTCTACATAAGCAGCATGAAAACTGTTATTCTAATTAACGTACGTGGATATATTGTGAACATTAAATTTTATTCATCTATATATTATTCTCACTAAAATCAACTTTAATTGCATTTCTTGTTACTGTTTCAAATTTATTGCTTGTTTTTATTGAAGTTTTAACTGAAAATTAGATTTTTCATTTGGTCTGTTTTGAATTTTGAGACTTGATTGTCCGATTCTCAAGAAAGTTGAAGAACTTACTATTTCCAGTTAGCCAGGAAGAAAATGTGATCATTAATCCTGAACGTCTTGAAGCTTGGAATACGGTGCAGACACATACATACCTGTATTTACGTAGCGAGTTCCGAATCTAGCAATCTATAACTGTATATCTCGTCTGGAAGTATTTTTTCTTCAAACTCGTACCAGTGTACCAGCAATAGAAGACATTCGTGCTTGAATAATCCAAAACCGAGCGTTCACATAACAGAACTTTTTATGAGGATTATTTCGGCAAGACGAAAAACAATGATAGTTAATTAGGTATTTGAAGAATTCGTACCTACACGTAATGATTTTTGCATTTGTTCCAATAGAATATCAAATATAATACATGGCATTAGATGAGCGCACAGTAACGGACTGTCATATAATTTAATATTACAATAAGACAATAAACCTGCTATGTTTGATTCTTTCAATGAAATACCTTAGTATATCTTCAAATAACTATATTTGTAATCCGGAATAAAACAACTTGGCGAGGAAGATATAAGGTAATTATCACAAGTGTAGAAACGTTGTAGTCTTACAACAATTTTCTCTTATTGTTGTTTTTATTTTATCGTTTGGTGTAATTTGTTTTATTTCTTCGCCGTAGTTGTATCTCAAGTTGGCGTTTAATTAATTAACACGGTTTGCAAGGCTAAGGTGTAACGTTTATATTGTATCATATGACCAAAAAAGGAACTAAAGAAAAGCGTCCTACTTATAAAAACAAGAATATTCAGACGACATTTAGACATTATTGCATAAAAACTGTGCGAAGTACAGCAACCTTCGAAGATAATGTATTACCGCATTATTTTAAGCTGTTGGCCAGATGTTTCTGCAATTCGTTTTTGCATCTGACAGTGAGGTGGTCTGGTCTTATATCAAACTAAGAATCTGCATAGCATTTGTGGAATAGTTCAGCTTGCGTGGAATTCAAATGAACCGAAAAAGCCAATGCCATAATTAAGACCACCGCAATTACAAGTCAAGAAGACATAACAAACAGACATAGCAGATAATTGCAGGAATGTGCATCTATATAAATCTTGCCATACGACTTGCACCAAGCAATTGCAAGTGCAAAGATGAAATCACAAGTGCAACATTGGACATCTTGCCAGACATTCAAATTGCTCAGAGTCATTGCTTCAGTGTAAGTTTACGCATTGGAACTGTGCTGGATTTAAGACGAAACGATGTGGGACGACAGAGTTAAATTTACATGCGACGCTATCCATCATATTGTGTTTCGTTTCCTTTACTTTCCTCGTGTATTTTTATTGTGGGTTGGTTTAATGAGTGTCTGAGTTTCCTCATTTGTGTATTGCAGGAAACTGGGAAATGTCTTCTAATTATGAATGAACTGTGCATATAGTTGCATAGACCAACAAAAACATCTCTTGGTTAAAAACTGTAAAAGTGTAATAATATGTTATCTCTTTTAAATAATTATTAATTAAGTAGTTGTATATAGACTATATGGATGGTATTCACCATGATTTAAGTTTTAATTATTTGTGTCTCATGTAGATTGCAAATGAACGTTAATTACGCCTGCGCTTGCGTATTACAACTCTGCCCGCAAAGGAATTATGCAAATGCAATTTTTAAACAACTCACATTTCAGCCTGATTTGGCTCTGCTGCTTTGTTGTGGTAATGAGGTATTAATTCTCATTAGCAGCTTAACATAGAAAACTGATTTTAATTGCAGCAAGAAATCCATGTATCTTGGACGGACAATCAATAACGCATTAGTGCTCGCGGCAATCAAGGGCTATTTCACATACGAGCGCTTGTAGAAGTTGATTCTCTTCACCTACTTATGTAACTAATATTTACCATAAAAAGCAAGACGAGAAAAAGGAAAACAACAAGAAGTGATGAGGAAAACAAGTAATCGAGATTCTAAAATGAGGAGTGCCTCTCGCTTGCAAGTGAGCAGCCTTCTGAAACATTTCAATCGTACTTGATTGCAAGTCAGCTCTGGCTAATAAATGATTTGCAGAAAACACGTAATGCAATCATTGTGTAGTAACAATAACTTTATGTTCATTGAATTTGCTGTGTTTTATGGCATATCTTTCTGCAACTTAACTGGATATTTATGCGCGCGCTGAATTGGAATGAATCGATTATTTATTGTTGAGACTGTTGTTGCGACTAGATTTTATTGCTCCAATTTATAGTAAATATTACAACATTCACAATGCCATTAATTGTGACACGAAAAGGCGTAAATTACAAAACGGAATCTGTGTAAATGTAATTCGATCGTTTTTCTCAAATTTATTTCGTACATTTATTGGATTTCAGTGAAAGTCTTACTATTAAGTAATGCGCAATTTTAAATGCTTGAACATTATTGTGGGTTTGATGTAGGAATGAATATCTATGGAGATTTTAATTGCACTTACTGTGTGGGTTTAGATTATTATTTAACTAAACATTTACAAATGATTAAACTTTTGACTACTATTTGTTATGATCTTAAGAAACATGCTTTCTTATAAAAAGGCTTCTAATCAATTTGCATAATCCGCTATAAGACTGTTTCCTCTTTCACATAAATAGAATTATAAAAATGTTTTCAGCAGTCACAATAAAACTTTCTTCGATTATCTTGGAAAATATTAATATAAATATGAATTATGCTTCGTCGTTTTTACTGTCAACTTAAGTAAAACTAAAAATCAAGTTAAAAATATTTGCATCTCAATGAAAAGTAATATTGTATATTGTGCAAAATCAATGAAACGTTTAAATAATCTAATTTTATGACAAGACAAACCAAGATGTACATATGTACTTATGTATTCTATGTTTGTTGTTACAGGACTTACGAAATCAAAATTGGAACGACAACGGCATTACTAATGGGAACGGTAGCAATGGCAGCAATAGCAGTGCATCCAGCAGCAATAATTCAGCGAGCAATGCGAGCAGCCGGCGGACTTCCTTGTGCTCTAATCTGCGCGCCCAAGAAAGCCCCGTGGAAAATCTCTACTGGCACTCGCAAGTAAACACGCTGCAATGGCAGCTCAAAGAGGTTCGTGCCTTAGTGCAATCCCCTTCTAAGCATTTGAGTTATAATCATGCCGCTTTCAATTACAGACTGAAGCGTCTCGTGAAATGTATCGTGCTGTAATGAGGCAAGTGGTGACATTTCTGGAACGCGCACATCGCAGCCTTTCATTACTGGGCACCCGAATCAACAGCAACACGAAGCCCACTCGCCCGCAGAGTGAATATTTCATTTCGAACACGACCGACTCGTTGTTGGACACCAGTGCCGAGGTGCCATGGTAGGTTGCGCAAACATTATGCTAATTAACAGTTAAATGCAAATCATCTTCTTGTAGGCACAGGAAGAAGAAACCGGAACTGGCTGCGGACGAAATTCCCCCAGAAAAACTATCGCAAGAAGCGTATCGACTGCTCAGAACCGCTCAATCATTGTTGAGCACTCACGAGCCGGATTTGGCGCATGTTGCAACGCCACATGCCGAAGAGGATCTCAATTTTTTATCCCAACTTGCCAAGGAGTTTCCTTCGCACAACGAGACTAAATTACCCCAGCGCACCACGTCGTTCTCCTTGTATCCCAAAATGCTGACGCCCGAGAAAGAAAAGGACAAGGAAAAACTCTCTGCGACATTCAATCGCAAATTGTCGCTGCAGCTGAACGACACCGTCCGAAGGAATTCCTTTCTGCGCGAAGTCAGCAAGCAAAACCGATCTAGCGAATCGTCACGCTCGAGCATGACTGATAATGGAGAAATATATTCGAGCACGGTCATCGAAGATAAAGTTTTGAAGCCGTTCAAATACGAGAAGTCGAGTTCGCCGCCGGTGAGCAGCGTAGGATCAGCCGAAGATGAAAGCGGCTTCAGTTCGATGAATTCGTTTCAAGAAGTCGGCCTACCGCATGTTGACACTGCAATTACAGAGAAGCCACGCATCATTACCGACGACAGTTTCAAACAATTCGCGGATGATTTGAAGCTGTGGGAAACGTCAAGCGTCCTGCACAAGCGATGGAGTTCAACGCCAGTCGATACACTGGTGCTGCAGGAAAAAGCGCCTGTGTTATGGGTGTAATTGCCTATGATTGAGATTGCAGTGCTGCAGGTTCATAATTGATTTGCGCATTATAAGCTTGCCGTCTTTTCAGCAGATATAATGTTCATGCCATTTTATATGCATACAATTACAAAAAGTTTTGTTCAAGAACGAAATAACTAACTTTGAGCGAAATGAATGAATTGTGATATTGTGTAATATAAAGTTTCTATTATAATAGTATTACGAAATAGATTCAAAAAGGTTTGTGTAAGATAAATTTCGTATGTGCATTCATATTAGCAGTAGAATTGTATTTATTAAACTAAAATTATAATAATATAAGGTTTTAATTAAGTTTTAGTTAGCAATATGTGTTGCAAATTTGAACACATTTGTACAATTTATCATTGTGTGTAAGGCCAACTTTATTATGTGCATTATATATTTAGTTTAGCATTTAATATGATTTTAGTATTACTTTATAAAAAGGCGTTCTTTAACAAACATTAACAAAGTTTATGACAAGTTTAATATTTCTTCTGAATAATAAAACACTGAGGCTTTTGACAAACGAAAATATGCATTAAAATGTGAAGTTACTTGGTTAAGCAATAGTTTTTTTGATAATAAATACTTTTACAATTTATATTTTTTATGATTAATTATATTAATTTGTATTTATCAACATATCAATTTAAACTTGATGAAACTTTCTGTAGACATCTGTTGATGATCTTTGAAACTCTATAGTTCTTTTTTTATCTATTAGAGGTCGCCTCTATTTTATATTAAGAATTTTTTTCTAATTTATAAAAGATAAATTTTAATAACATATTATCATATATCACATATACAATAACGATATAATATATAAATATACAATATTTAAATTAGAACAACTAATGAGGAAGTTAAAATTAAAGTTTTAGGATTAATGTTTCTATAGGTTTGACCAATTAAATAATAGACATATTTGTGACAAATTCAAATGTAGTACAACACATGTATAATTTATAATTTATAGGTTAAAAATCATATGTTCTTATGGTTATAAAATATTGCCGGTGCAATTCTTGATCCTGCGGAGTAATCCTTTTGCCTGCAAACAGCCTAGTGCGCAGCAGCCGCTCGATTTCCCGCACTGCATTGCACGCTCGGGGGACGGCAATCCCTCCTGCTGGAGAATATTTGGTTATGTTGCCGTTCGTGTGCTAGATCCTGGAAACTAAGCCGCCAGCTAGTGTTGGCCCCGTTCGAAACCGCCAGGCGCCGTCCCGTCCTGCCCTGCAAATGTGAACTCGTACAGTCGCAGCAGGCACACCGAAAGCAAAATCAAACGTCAACGCAACGCTAGATGAAGTCAGCAGTGAGCGCCTTAAAAAATGTGTAGTAATAGTGTGTCAGCATTATCAGCAGCGACGTTATCAGCCTTGGAGAGCTTCGCGCGTTCGCGGCTGGCGGTTCGGTAGCGGCTGGGCGCACCAGAGTGCAGTAATGTCGCTATCGCGCCGTGCCGCGCTTGCTGGCGAACTATTTTAGTACGAATTGATTGCGGTGGGTCCTTTACCAACTCGCACACGCGGTGCACACAGCGCGAGCCGAGAAGAGAAGAGCGACGAGCACCAGCCCACTGTCCGCGACTCGCGAGCGACTTCAACTTGGCTGCTGACGGGG
>NBZA01000676.1:0-48110 GCA_003054995.1 Aleochara bilineata
TTTTAAAAAATGTTTATCTCGACAACTCGTGTCAAGGCTCACTTGATTTTTAAATTTCCACAGCACACCAAGCTGTACCTACAATAGAATGCAATAAAATACAAAAATTAAATGCGTCTAAATATAAAATACATTTGCGCTTGCGCTTGCGTCTGTGTATTAAATGTTATATTGGTTCATACATATCTTAACTTAGCTTCCGGGCATTGGTGGTAACTTCTTTATTTTCTACAGACTCTCCTTGTGCAATGCAGGACTAGTCGAGAAAAACGCCTTAATCATAATAAATTATTCTAGGCATATAATGATAAAAATAGCAATAATTTATAGTAACACCAGAGATCTATCTCGAAGCGGTCGAATAAAAAGTAGTGCATACACATCATACATCGGAACGGATGCGAAATTTATGGGTGACTAGCGTTTAAATGCACAATTAGTAGACGATCGGTGGTATGCTGCACTGCAGCGGCGGCATTCAATTGCCTCGCGATCTAATGCCCAACAATGATAGTAATCATAATTTGACATACATTCACTCCTTGGAGCATTCATTCATCTCATTCATTCTTCGTGGGTTTCTTTTCTCTTTTTCTGTGAATATATACAGCACACTTTGGGGCATTTATTTATATGCACAATCAAATTAAACAGGCTGGTCATAAATTAAGACAAAAGTTGCAGAAAGAAGTTCAAGCGCCGCGGCTGCGCCGAGCCAAACAACGGCCAGGCTCGAGAACGTCGTAAGGATATGGCTATAACAAGATAATGAGTGTGCTTTGGGTCTGTGGCCCGCGAATCACTATCATTAAGTGCAAGCGCCCTCGGTGATAATAATTAGAAAATTGCTTAATTTAATAGTCAGTCAGTTTTTTCTTTGGAAACTTCTTAGAAGGTAAAGGTTTTGGCAATGAAATACAATTACGAACCGTTTAGTCGCAATATTTTAGTGAGTTAATAAGAAGGCAGATTGTTTTATTCTCGGACCACCAGGAATCTATTTTGATAGGTACTACATACATACATAATATGAGATATTTATTGATGGAGTGCATTCCAATCGATCAAAGTGTGAATTTTCTACGCACGTAAACATCCACTTGAATCTGCGTCAATCGAACAAAGAATGCAATTGCAGTTTAGGAAGTGAGCCGAGCCGGATGGAATGAATTTAATTTAACGAATACGATGCGATACGATTCGAAACGTTTTATTCTAGTCGACAGTCCACTGACATTATAATTAAATTTAATTATAGCCAAGGAAGGCACACAAACAGCAACTTATTGGCAATGTGTGTGGCTGTGCAACGAACACTTTTGATATTTCAAGATTTTCTTTATATCTCAATCGAAACACTCTACCGAGTGCTCAAAACATTTGAAAAGTTCCATTTAAAGAGATGGTAGAAGTTTAAATAAATGGATGTTTTGAATAGATTTTGGGGAAATAAAGGGAGGGTTTTTGATGTATTTAACAGATTTATGTGAACACTTGGTATAGATGAAGCATATGACAAATGCGCGTATTTACAGCATTTGCTGGCGGATCATTCGTTTTTGGTGCGTTTTCTGCGCGTTCCATACACGCGACCGACGTGGTTTGCTTGCTTGCTTCTTGAGATGCGATGCAGGTATAATAAATTTAACGACGCTGCCGGTCGCAGTCGGTCGGCCGTCTGTGCGTGTAATAATTGTTTGTTTTTTGGCAAACAAAACAATACAATACGCACTGCCAAAAAGCCATGTAATATGCGAACAAAGACAGAGATAGGGACTTGAGCATCAGAAGCATCTTCAGTTTCATATGAAATGGAATCAAAGAGATAAAAAGAAAGAAAAGAAAACACTGAAATATTTCAAGCGTGCACAGTGCATCTGGAAGATCTCTCCTCGCGCAAGGAATTTCCTAGGAAGCGAAAACGAAACCTAACATTAGCACACCTTTACTAGCACTGCACTGCACTGCACTGAACTGCATATAGTCTGGTCTAGTCGTAGGAATCAAAAGATTTCCAAAGTGCCAGCGACGGACGGCGCGATATTTTCGTAATAACATACGATGAGCTGGTGGCGTGGACGCACTGCAATAAGTTAATCAACAGCTCCGATTAATTGAACCGCTGTTTGCGCTTTGCGCGCCGACCGATGCCGTGCTATGCGGATGCTGCTCTGCTGGCTGTCGGCGAATTAAGTCGTGAGTGTTAAGGTTAAGAGGAACCATAAATTTGCACATTACGACTTCAATCCGTGCACGAATTTTAAAAAAAGGTACAAAAATCAGTTTCTGTATGCATAATTGGCTTTGTAATTCGAACGATAAGTGAGAGCATTTGTACATTAATGCATTTATCTGGTAATTTTATTGTACATTTGTGTACTTTTCCATGGCAAATTTTGTGGAAAAAACAGCAAACGAGTCAATTCCATATTTGCTTCGAACTAAATAAGAAATTAACAACTTCTTGGCTTGCTCCAGGCTAATCAGATAAGTGAGTGAGTGAAACAAACCGGAAAAGGACGATTTAAACTGAAGAAAGCTTTTTGGCAAATGAATTTGCTTTATTTTGCGAAGTGGAAAACAAAGCAATCTGCGCACAGGAAGAAGAAATAAACCTGTTTGATATAAATTTGGCTAATTCTATAAATAAATACATACTTAAGTAGGTATAAAGTTGTAAGAATCCAGAAAATGCATAAATTTTCAAAATTAATTCAATCTATGTATGCACGTGTAGATGAGATTTCGCATCGAACTAGTCCATAAGTATAAGTGAACGAGTGAGTTCTGGTTTATTATTTACACGTTTTTCTTCCTTGGCTGTTTGCAGTTCTAGCTGAGTTATAGTTATAGTTCGAGCATAGATGTAGTTGGCTTAAGTCTTACTTAAGACTTAAGTCTTCTTAGTGGGGGCTAATCACACACCGCCACCACTCACTCGCTTGGCTTGGCTTGAGTTTGAGCTAAGCGTGTGTGAATTCGCAAATCGACGTCGTCGTCGTGGTCGTGGAGGTGCAATGTGGCTTTTGGCCGCTGCGGGCGCGCCGAGTGTAAGACGCGATGTCGTCGTCGTCGTGGGCATGGCGGTACTCTTGAACCAGCAGCAGCAGTCTCCGTTTGCGGCTCGTGCTGTATCAATCCAACATGCTGCTGCTGCTCTCTCTCCTACTACAACTACTACTACGACGCCAACTACAAAAACCTTCACTCATAATCACCTGCCTAATAGACACATGCACGCCGACAGTTTCACCACGGCCAACGCACAAGACGTCGTTGTCGTCGTCGATTCGGTCTCTGTGTCTCTGCCAAGCGCATTGTCATCACCACCACCAGCAGCAGAAGCCGCCGTCGTCCTCGTCCTCGTCCTCGAAGCGCGATCGGCGCAACGGAGGCGCGTTGTAGTTTCGGCGGTCGGTGCATTATTGTCATAGTCGGGCAGCAGTGTTCTTCTCTTGTGCGCCGCCAACAACTCCAGAAGTGCCTGCAGTAACATAGAACAAGGATAAAGTGCCCTTATGATATTTATATTTAGTTCTTGGCACAAAGGATAAAGTGCCTTTAATTGGAATTTATTTTAAAAGTTTAAGCAAAAGTTTAAGTTACAGTTGTGTGTTTATTAGTTGGTAGTGTGAATGTTGTTGCTTGTTGGTTGGGTTGGTTTGGTTTCTGTCAGAAACTTCATCGAGTGGAACGAAGGAACGAACACACTGGATAAACTTGGGGGACTTGGGTGAGTTTTTATTTTAAACAAAATCAAATGCACCTTAATTGAAGAGTGCCAGAGCAAAACAGGCCTACCAATATGTACAAGTTTCTTATTTATAAATGCAGGCAGTAGACTCGAAGGCAGACGAAAGTCTATGCAGTTTACACCCTCAAGAGTTCACTTCCTTCTGAATAGTTATATAGTTTGTGTAAACAAATAAAAGTCGACCAACTTGCTGTAGCTTTAATTTAATTTCAACGTGGTTTTAGATTTTCGAGTTTCCTTAAGTAATAAAAGTCAAGACACAACACACGCTGAGTACATACACAATAGTGGTTCGAAATCGAAAATTGTCTTATCAAGTATTGATTTCATCGATGATTTATTGAGCATGCAGTTAGTCGTCGTATCGCAGGAAACGTTGAGGAAAGATGAGATGACAACTGCGGTGCGTTGTTTGTTTTACGAGTTAAGTCGAGTAGGTATGTATGTGTCTCTTGTCGTAAGGTGCGTGTACCTTGTGACCTATTGTCAGATCGTAAGCAATAAAAGGAAGCAATCGCCATGCAACGCGTAAAATATTTTTATTTGACGTTTTTATGTGTGTTTTACAGTGCGCGTGGCGTTCTGATACAGAACTAATGCAAAGCCAAGTAATGATGCAGTTCAAAACACCTCCGACTGCGGTATTGATGGAGCCTTTGTTTTACATTGATTAGTTGGTGGCCTAAATTGTTGATTTCTTTTTCTAAATATGTACTCGTAAATTGATTGAAAAGTGACATCTGTATTGAGTTGAGATCGATGCAGACTTCAGGCTCAGGCTTGAGACTTTGTTGCAAGTGAGTGTGCAAATTAAAGCAGGCTATTGGAATTGCAGTCAATTTGAATCAGATTGGAATGCACCTTGTTTATTAATTTATTGTTATCTATCTATAAACATTTACATATTGTTGAAACAGAACAGTTGCTCCAGCTATGGCTATGGCTTAGGCTTCGAGAGATACTATACGGTCGCGATTGAAATGCGAATTGACGTTTTTAAGTAAATTCAAATTCTTCGGAGTCAAGAATTCAGGAGTGAATGTATTGAGTTGAGTGCGTTCGTTGCATTGAATTGAATCGAATCGAATCGAATGCAGAAAGTTGGCAAGCGGTTGATTGCATGTTAATTGAAGAAATATTTGAAATATGTAAAAAATTAACAATGACTTGACTTAATTAAAGTTTTTAAAACTTGAATCAACTAAAAATATAAAATAAATAAATAACAAACAACATTTGTAAAATATTATTATTGCAAAGTATGATAAATAGTGGAATATGATATTAAAAATGCTAATTTTTCTAAGGCTAACTCGTTGCTCGCTTTGGAAAAATACGAAGAGAATGCAGGAAAAGCCGAAAATAAATAGGTTTATGATAATTTTAATTTTTTTCGCTCGATTAGACCGATTAGTTCCAGGCGATCAGTCAAAATTTGTCGGCTGCGCGCGCCTCTGCCACTCAGAACCGCGCAACAGAGCACAGCACAGCACGTGTTGACTTTTAAAGTTGACACTTTTTAAAGGTTCCCACTAATTATTATAAATGTGCATTCGTGTCAACGATCAACGTCTTACGTAATGCAATGTTAAAAGAGAAGAATTAGTAGGTAAAGAAAAGTATTTATACATAGATAATGATTGTTATCATTGTTTGATAAATCAATCAGTTGATTGCTTTCAAGATAAACTGGTCACTGACCTGACATGTTGACAATTGAAAAATCAAATCAAATTAAAAATTAGTGGTAAACAAATTGGAAAAGTTTTAAATTTAAAGGTTTTAAATTTTAAGGTCGGGTTCCTTCATGCGCAAGCGCACCTCGTTAAAATCACGAAATGAAATTGGCGGCTTGCATATACATAAGCTGAGCAAGAAGAAAAGGAATAAGAAATCGAAGGAATTGGTCATATTTTGAAAGTGTCCCATTATGTCAAACAAATTAAACCGGTGACACTTTTTGTCGGCGCATTTCTTTGCTTTGCCGCGCTATACGTACCTAAGCACCGTTAAGTCGAATTCACTGCGTAGGAATATTTAAAATATAAAATCTTAAATCAAACTTAAAGTTTAAATAAAAAATAGCATATCGTTCCGTTGAATCAAACATTTGATTGAACATTGCGACTATTAATTAACTAATTAATTGAACAACATCTAGCATAGATAGATAATTGATAAGCTGTGTAACTTTGATGATTTTTGCACGGCATAGTTGAGCAAGATTAACACCTTGTTGCGATCCGTCTTGATCACTAATGAGCATCATTACTAGACCTGTTGGCTGCGGCTGCGGCTCGGCTAGGAGAGAAATCCTTGGAGGTATCGCATAAATAACGTCGAATTTATGTCGCCTACACGTTCGCACCTGTTCGAACTTGTTGCTTGTTTCGTTCGGTCGTGAATTTCGCCGATTTGCATATCATTTCATCATGGATTCTCTAACCGCCGAGAGGTGCGGATATTTTCATCATCATCTCGGTCATTTTTCCGCGCGATCATCACTCATACGGCCGCGAAGACGTGGTAACTAATGCGCTCTGCAGTCGGTTCAGTGCGTCTGCCAAGGAAGGATTGAGTTACACGCAGAAGTATGTACTCGATCTGACAATCTTCTAACTTGATTGAAAGATAATGTATCATCTTAGTCATAGCCTTAGAGAAGTAGACTTTGATGTTCTGTTTACATTTCCACACTTTTAATGGAAATTTGTTTATGAATGTTTATAAATTATTCGAGAATTAGTTGGCTAACGTGACTTTGGCTTTGAAATTGTTTATTTATCTTTATTAAGTCTGTCTCAGACTCAGAATCAGACTATGTAGTATCAAGAGCAACCTACCACCACCACTTATAATTGTAATTTTCTTGTTTTTTGTAATTATAAATAAGTATCGGTGGCGATCTTAGCGTGTAATCCGATTATGACTATGTACTAATAATCAAGATAAAAATAAGTTAAGTCTTCAAGACGAAATGCAATGACAGAAGACTGGGTTTGGCTGACTGCTGTCTGGGCTTGAATGTGTTTACGTTACAGTTGGTCTGGCGCCTTCTCTGTGCATCCGCTTTTTATAGATTTTTTCCCGCGATGCGGCAACATGTGCATAATGTATCCGAATGCACATTATGCAATTTGTAAACACTCGGTATATGTGGTGCTATTTGCGCTTGAAACACAGGCAAAAGCCGACAGAATGTGCGCTAACTAGAGCTGAAACTGCAGGAAGAAAAAGAACAGCAAGAAGCACAAGACTGCACCGCACTGCATTGCATTCTAAACACAACACAACGCATATTACATGTATGCATATTTGTACATGTCACGCGGCTTACGTTTATAAATGAGGAGTCGAAACTCCTCTGGAAAATGCTCACATCTATGCTATGGGTCATCTCATAAGGAAATGCGAGCAAAACGATAAGTTTTTGGCAAAGAGGAAAACCTCATTAAGTTTGTATGTATTTCATTAGACTTCAATGGACGTTTGTACATATTTATATTGTCGATAGTACACTCGTAGTGTAGTTCCTACGGTCGTTAAGTGGACAACAAAAGCATTTTAAAGATTTGTGTGTGCTTTTCTGGCAGTCAGTCGGCAGGGCACTCTGGAGGAACAATGCAATTTACGAGGCGATTCCGTGAAGTGATTACGCGAATCGCTACGGATATTTGCGTTTTATGACTTTATAAACATCATTTCGCGATTCGCGTGAATTCCGTGATGAAAACGGTTCTTCTCTCTTGATGCTTCGTTTGAATTAAGTGAAACACTTAAAAATGAAGTTTTGTCTAAACATTTTCAAGTTTTTTACTGAATTAAGCTATTGAAAGCATCGTTAAACACTAGATAGAAACTTCTTGGCGGGTAAGTTTACCAAAGTGTGGTGGTTTCCTGTGGTTTTTAAATTACGACTTTATCAAAGATTTAAAATTCATAAGACAAGACTTGATTCCTGCTCAGGTTTACGAACGATAATCGGTGTTTTGTAAGAACATACTAACTTGTGCTAGTGGATAGGAGCGATCGCTGCTGGTGAGGTGATTTATTTAATAGATTTGCATATTATTCTCGCGGCCTTTCTCATTCTTCTGCTTGTTTGTAAGGAGAAACAAAGACGAAACGTGAGGGTATGGAATGGATTGGCGTGGCATTGAAGAAATGGTAGGAAAATTAAACCGCGAATGAAATGGAAATCTATATACGAAGAGTGGGCACGTAGTGTAGTGTAGTGTAGTGAAGTGCACTCACTGTGCTATATTTGCATGCGCACTTGTCGTTTGTTTTCACGGACATGGCGCGTTTGTTGCACGCATGTAATAATTGTTGTCGTGCTTGATTTGTATCCGCGCCATAATTCTATTTTGACATCTGCAGACTGTGGCGATTTCCTGCGATAAGATTTCTTCAGACTAATCTCGAGATTAATTTAAGAATATGAACTTCACACAATCTTAATTTATTTATACATTTCTACGACTCTGCAGTTTACGCTCTGATAGTTTTGACATTCGATTTCGTCGAATTCATTTAATGAAGTTTCATAATTTTCGGAAAATTGGTAAATTTTTAATTTGCCTCTTTCATTATTTATTAATTAATCAATAAGGTACATATGTACCTAATTAATTTTCTCAATTAGTATTAGCGGTGGTCCAGCAATTAGCCAGTTCATTACCGACGCTGTCACCGGCGTCTTCATAAAATTACTTAATCGCAGAATATTTTACGCTTTTTATCGTTTATCTTCTCTTTCGATATTTTCTCTTTCCGGCTAAATATTTTGTATTTATACATATTTGTCGTTGGGAGAATGAAAGATGCTGATTGCTTTTAAACTCTTTCCAAACTCATTCATTTTCTTAGATTAGATTTTATCAATGGTTAATTAACCACTGACTGACTGAGAATATTTCCTAATTCTTGGGCATAATTGATGACTAAATCAACTCCAGTACATATAACTATTTTTTCCTCTCGTCGCTGTTTTCGGTAATTTATTCATGAAATTTATTTATTACTGATCGTTTATGATAAATATGAATGCGGTATAAATAATGTCATTTGCCATTGCTCGCGGCTTGTTTCGGCAAGAAAATAAAAGAACCAAACAGAAAAAGATTGACATGTGAACGTGAACGTGGAAATATTATAATTTAACCTTAAAATTTCTTTCTTGTATCTGTAGTTTTGTCTTGTCTTGTCTGGTCTCTCGCCTCTGTTCTTTCTGTTCAATAAATTTAAGCCGCCGATTTGCATAAAACACGAATATTGACACTTGCGTTCGTAAAATATTATATATTAGCCGATTGTCGCTGATTCATTAGTTTCCGTTCGTTTTTGTTTAAATTTTTAAATGTCAATCAAGCCAGTCCATTATTTAATCTTCATTTCAATATTGCAATTGCATATCAATTGGAGTTGGAGGAGGTGGGCTCGGGCCATTCACGCGCGTCAAACAAACGCGAAACGAGTGGGAAAGGCACTTTTGTAGAAGGATTAGACTTAGAGCATAAAACGGAAGCGAGCGACGATAGATCTGCAACATTTACACATTTCTATAAATTCAAATTCAATCAGCATCGCAACCGTGCAGTGCGTGGGACTGGCGACGACTTCTCACTGAGATTACACTTGCAAATTGCGAGATCAGGATCGGTGCGCATTTCCTGGACGCTCATTAATTTTTCGTCTCGCCAGTCAACCACTTCTCTTCTCTTCTCTTCTCTTCTTGTAATCGCAAGACGAATGGCAATTTATACACGTTGCGGTAATTTCGGACGCTCGTTAATCCACATCACTTCTGGAGACGCGAACAAACGCGAAACAGAAGTTACCCACCATATGATAACTACTAACCAAGTGGCTCTCAGCCTCTGCCTTTTCGTTTTCTTGTTTTAATTTTTTCATTGCGCTGACATGTCACCGACAATTGTACTCCAAGTACATATGTATGTACATGTTATAATATGTAGGTACCTACTAGCAATACTCGTATAACACAACACACCTTGTTCTGACCAACTGCTTTTTAACTTTTAACTTGATTTCTTGACATGCGTATGCAACGATTGTGATTCTCTCTTGTTTCTGTTGCTGTTGCTGTGGTCGCGTCGCACTTAAGTAGTGCATTTATATTTAGGTAACGTGATGCATGCTGATTATTTAGCTTATTGTTAGCTGGCAACTACATACTACCTACCTTCCTGCAAGTACATAGCCTTACAAAGCTAATGATTTATTGAGAAATCCTCACTGGCATCATCAGTCTACGTACGATTACTAAAATGTAAGAAAAATGCTGCGCGACTGAAAAAAAGTAAACTTTCAGCGGCGACAAGGACTCGTTCATCATTTCCAAATGACACCGCGCGTGATTTATTCACGTGCACAAATTGTTTGCGCGAGTACTGGACGAGTTTGCAAATTATGCTTGTAGTGACACTGGCATTGGAATCAATTATCTTTAGTTTAAGAAAAAGAAGCAGAAAACGAGTGAGTATTGAGTGAGCTGAGCGAACGGCTCTTGCCGCGGCGTTTTAACACAAATCACAGAAGCAATTTCAATTTGTATTTAGATACGGACGAGGAAATGTGTTTTACTGGACGGACAGTCAATAAACACTTAAGATGATGATAGCAATCGCCAAGCATCCAGCACAAGTTTAAACGCAAGCCCAAGCGTGATGTCCTTGCATTAAAATTTCATTAGATGCTGTGTGTTGCTAATGCACAAAATCAATTCAGTTTACAGTTAGAAATCAAATCGAAATCGAATGAAATGAAATGAAATGGATGACATGAAATCATATTACAAATATATACCTATATACATATCTATAAATAAATAACCACTAACTAATCGAAAATTGAATTGAAAATTTGAATTTTGATCAAATTTTCCAAGCCAATTGGTTATCGGCTGACTGACAATCAAAATCAAGCCTTGCTTGCGATGTGCAATTATCGTATCGTAAAAATGGCCATCATCTCGAGAGCAGAGCCACATTAACGACATTGAACTCGTTCCGTCGTTATAAGTCTCTTAACACGTACTTACTTATTCAAATTAAGTTGTTTATCCACTGTGCGCTGTGCGTCCACTTCTCTTTCTCTTCGCGCGTAATATCTGGGCATGGGCCACCCAAGATGGGGTTGCACTCGCAACAAGTTTGCATAAACAATATCCTCGCCGTCAATATTTTATTATCGTCACGTCTCTCTGCATCCTCCAGCCAGTGCAACACTGTTGCGCTGCACTTATTGACTTATTGATCTAAGTTATGTTATCGTTATAGATTTCAAAATACGCCAAACGGGAAATTTTCAGCGTGCAATGCAATGCAATGCAATGCAATATTCAAGTTCAATGTTACGAGCAGTAACAATAACAAATGAATAAATAACGTGAGTAACGTAAGGTTGACGCACTACGCAAGCGTGCATTTACCATTGACATTGACGGAACAAGAATGCTTTTGTTGGCTGAAACAAATGAAAAGTGCGATGGCCGGCTATTATTATCGCTTTGGCTTCGCGCGAATCATACTCGTAATGCAGAATACAGATCGTCGTCAGCGCTTCATTAATTTGTGGGGAAGAGGAAGTTTTTCGGTGCGAGTGCAACGGTTCAATATAAACAATGCTTCATAAACATAACTTGTAATTTCATTACGGATAATAAAGCTTGTTGTTTAGTCGGGAAATGCGCAAACGCACGCGTAGGAATTAATTTCTAAGTTGAAAACCTTAAGAATTGATGCATTGATTGATTGTATTATTAGCTATTGGCATTATTGTGCCAGAAGTAAAATACTATTTCGTGGCAGATTGACGTGTTGTGAAGCTGCAGGAATAATACAAACAGGAAATGGACGTTTACTGCACTTGCAATTATCGAGTCGAATCGTTGAATCATGTTTGATTGCATTTCATAAATAGAAACTTAACATAAACTTAAAGTGAAATTATTTTTGAGTTGTTACAGGAAGGCACTTTGTTTTCACGCCTGCGTCGGAATTAATTAATTGCCTGTGATTGGTACTTAATCGTTTACATAAACGTTTTGTGTAATTCATAGTTTTTTGTTATAATTTGCATTTTTATTGATGTGCATAAAGTTATTCAACAATTATGATTGTTATTCATTGTTGTGCACGCTTGCGTTTTACGTTTACGTTTACTAGGATTTATGATATTGTTGATTATGAATATTAACAACATGGGAGTAACTCACTTATTGCTCTAGTGTCTAGTATTACCTACTGCTAAACTGCTAAAGTAATTTGCGTTTTTCAGTAGTTATTGCAGTTGCAGTCTTTGAATAATTGTTGTTATTTGTCTTCTTTGGGTCTCGCATTCAATTTTTTAGTATTTTTTCTGTACGTGTGCCATCTGGAGATCGGAAAACAAACAGAACTTATTACGCATTAATTATCCAATCCAGCCAGAGGAGTAAGTTGACTTAACTTGAGTCCAGTTGCAAGTTATATGTACATATGTACCTACCAGTCAGGTCGGTGTTACGTGAGGAATGCACTTCTGTGTGCAATATGCATACAGCATCTGCGCGAATAAATTTAAAATGTACAGTCTTAGCACAAATTAGTTGAATAATTTCGTTTTATTCTGCCAAAATCATCAAATTCTTGAAAGAAAAAAAAACAAAATCAGGTCAGAGATACACAAGAAGCAAAGACACTTTAGAAAGTATGTTATTTATCCCTCGCAAAAAAAATCCACGTTTAATTATCGTTTTATTTATTAGTTTATTACATGAGATAACATCTGTCAGGATTTATCTCGTCATAAATCTCCAAGCTCAAAGGTAGTGAGTGAATGCCAGTCGCTGCGCAAGCGCAAGCGCGAAAAAAACGCGAAGGAAAATTGCAGATTTCTTCGCGTGTTATAACTATAATTAGCAATATTATCGCTAATTGTATATTGCAACTGTGGACATGATCTATGTGAATTCAATATGCAATGCGAAGCAATGCGCTTGCCTTCTTATAACTAACTAATAAGTGTGTTATTTGCGGTAAAGTAATAATTGGAATGCGCCGAGCAATAGAAAATAAAATTAAATAAACATAAATATACTATACACCGACAGACAGACAGACCAGACGTCTGGCTGTAGGTAAATCACATGCAAGTAAATCAATCGGTCATGCATGTGCTTAATGAACCTCAGAATGACATACCTACACTACACGCTGCACAACATTGGCTGGATCTGGATTTGCATATTAAACGCGCGAAAGAAAAGAACAGAAGGAAATTGGCGAAAAAGTGGCAGTTAATCACTCGGAACATTACATTGCGTGGCACGCAATTTCATTTTCTAATTAGGTCTTGTCTTGTCGTGCTTAGTGAACAATTAGTTAAGAAATTTTACTTACTTTAAATTAAGTAAGTAAATGCATATTCATGTTTAGTTCACATTTATGAAGATTAAGATGTCTTAATGTTAAAATCTCTTAATGGACTAACATTGCTTGGATTGGATTCGATTAAGGTGTGAAACTAGCAATAGCAAGGCAATAGCAACAGATTATTATTGGTAAAATAAATATGACAGATTTATACATACTCGTACAGGTAAAGCACATAACACACTAAGAATCTTGTTGTCCAAATGGCAAAGCATCGTAAATTTGCCAATGCGTCACTGAACAATTATTCGCATTATGTTTAATTTTTATCACAGTCTTATGGTATTGTAGCTCCAATCTTAGCAGATTATCTATGCACTAAGCACGGTTGGAAGTTAAGGCAAGCCAAGGCAACATGCAAGGAACCAACAATGCGCGAAAACACGTAAGGCGTTTGTAAACGTGTAATTTATGATCGAAGATGTAATAACTCACTCACATGTGTGCCTACTATAATACAAATATAGTTAAGAGGAGATTAAGATGTTTTCTCTTAAACTTACCAACTTCCAACTTGGCGCGATTAAAATATCTTTACAACGCAGTGCGTGCTACTATTTACTAATAGTATGCTGTAGTAGAAGTGCTGTGCGATTGAACTTATTAAATTGTCGTAGATATAAGTGTATAAGCACATGTTTATATGGATTCAATAATAATTTTGTTCGCTTGCTTGCTAGCTTGCTTGAGTGTGTGAAGAATTGCAAAGTCAAGAACTAAGAAAACATGAATATGAATGGTCAACGAGAATAAATCGCAATTTGAGGTGCTATTGTTAGTAGATATTCAACAAATGTACAAACGCACAAGAACATAACATACATACGTAAGCGCAAGTCAATTGTGAAAATTCGCGACAATACTGAATGACCATAAGTCATTGTTGTTTATCAATCAAATCCACCATCGAGGAGTCAACCGCGAGCGATTGTTATGCGTTCTTGCGTGGCTGTTTGCGACATAAATGCCGAGCGGTTTTCTTATCGTTGAGGAGTTTAATGCTTAATCAAATTCACTTCAATACACGCATAAATCCATTCGTTTTTGCGTTTGTTACTTGCGAATATGCCTATATAAACTCGGCCCAACGAGAGAACTAGACGATCCACTTGAAAGTGTCAAACCGTTGTAAATCACCCAAACGTCATAAAAGTCTTCTATCATTATCTATCTTCTGGTCAGGTAGTGCTTTCTTTGTTGGCGACAAAAATTAGAAGACGGCCTGCAAATTTTGGATGACCAATAGTCGGTTGTCCATAAACGGTCATAATACAAAATTACTGAGTGACACAAACAAAAATATATTACAAGAGAAGATTCACCCAACATGTTTGCTGTTTTTACACTCTGTAAATTCGGTCTCAACGCCCAAATTCTTGCACCCTGTCGTGACTAGGGCTTGGCCAGTTTCAAGTGGATCGTCTAGTTTATAGGTCGGTTTTCCTATACTTGATACTTGTGTGTAAGAAATAAAAGGTCAACGCACTATAAAATATTGTATGTACTTACGATTAGTGTATGTAGTGTGGTGAGAGAATGAAATGGAATGAAATAAAATGAGCTTAAGCAGCATCTGAATGTTTGGCTAATTTTATATAGTTATTTTATAAACATTCATAGCAGTCCAAACATCAAGCCCAAGCACCAAGCTTGATTATAGCATGCATAAATGAACCGATGTGGTTTTCTCAGAAATAAATTGAAATTGCAAAGAGTTTTAATTATTTGCTTATTTGATAAAAATTAAGTTGACAGTTATACTTAAGACTGGAGTTAAGTTGACTTTACTTGAGTACACATGCGCGTACAATGATCGTAGTGGTTAGGCCTAGATGCCTACTGACATGACCCATAGTCACAGTTGCAGTCAGTCATCCTATCGCCAAAGTCGTGTAATTCGCAATTAGCACTAATGCACTTTTACACTACGCGTTGGATTTGGAATTAAGTATGAATTGTTGTTGTTGATGAAGCTTGTCGTGAAATAAGTACATTGGTGATTGAGTCACTCGCGTGATTCCCGTCAATAAGTTGTCGCTTCACCCATGCACATTCTTCTTGTCTTCTTGTTGTTGCTGCTGCTTCTTGGTCTTGGTCTAGGCAGGCAGGCATCTCTTTGAATAAATCGTAAAGCTCTAGAGCTAGAGCTCTTTTCATGAATCAACTGAATCAACTGCCAAGAGTTGCCTAGCAAAGCAAAGCAACGCAAAGCGTTTTTCATTCATTCATTCATTCAAAGTCGTGTCGTGTCGTATTCATAAAACGCTCGTTCGCTTCTTTGCTACAGGTTTGTAATGAAAAGTCGCAGTCAAAACTGAAAATAAACATTGATGCAATGAATAATCAGTGATTAAATTAATTTTACGACTCTATCATTATTAATTCGCTAATAATTCTTTGCGTTTCGATAAAATTTATCGTCTGCGGCGCGTCGTTTAAGATGATTTATGATTGTTTACAGGCAGAGCTGCGTGGGCGTTTATTAATGTTGCTATTAATTTTAATTTGGTTTCACACGTATTCATAAATTTTGTTTAAACATTTTTTCATAAAAAGCTATAGTAATAAGTGAAAGAAAAAGAAAGGAAAAAAGCAATTGTTTATGTATTATTTGTGTTCTTTTTGGGTCAATCAATGACCGAAATTTAAGGTATGACACCCATATTGATGGTAATTACTTAATCATTAACAGTAAGGTAATCAGTACAAGGAGCAACAGGTGGTTTTAATGAGTTGCTTGAGTACGAATCAAGTTTGTGTCGCATGATTCATGCTTAATCCAAATTGCATTTGCATTAACTTGACTTGACTTGACTTGACTGCACTTCGCAATGTGTTATCACTTGCAAATGTCACGCTTGTGCTGATATGATTTATGTATGTAGACGCAATAAGTAAGTAGGTAAGTAAGGAGTCGAAGAGAAGAGAAGACTAGAGTAGAAATGGTTTGCATATTCGATTACCTACTTCGATTGTCGATTTGTTCGCGAGTCGCGACGAGTCTTACGCTGCTGCTTCTTCTTCTTCTTGAAGGAGAATCTGATCACTTAGGCGCCAGCCAATATTAAGTATATGGTCAGGTTATGAAGAGGATTTGCTTGCTTGTTGGCTTACTAAATCTTTCCGATTTTCGTTTCTTTTTGCCTCCGATAAATACAGCTTTCATATCGTGGCGGTTCAAGCAAATCGAATCCGATCCAATCCACCGATTGGTATTGAATATTGGCTACCTACTGCCAATTGGTAGCCGAGTCAAGACACGATTGTCGATTATTATTTATATGCATTGGATTTCCAACTACGTATGATCAATATTTTGAGCCAATCAGAGTTTAAACAACACTCAGTTTTCTTATATCATAGAAAAATATGTTTATGACATAAGTATTCCTTTTTGGCGCGGATTAAATGAAAACAAATCGATTTTTTAAGTTAAGTCTTCTTCAATGTCTAACGACTTAAAAATATGTACATACCTACCTGAGATCGCGTGGCGTGACTTAATTCGAATTATCATAGCACGAGGTTTTGAAATTGATATAAATATCACTTAACTTCTTGCTCAACGTAAGCCATCGCCTTAGTTAGACTCCCAGACTCGTACGTTTTCCTTAAAACAACTCAAATCTGAGCCGTTTATGCGTGAATGTCTTGAATATCTTAGAAGTTAGCAGTGCTGTGTGGTCTGTAAATTATTTAAATTATTCAAATGACCGAAACTGTATGAAAAATATGACAAGTGGACTTTGGACGAGACTGGCTGAGAGATTTTCATAATTTTCAAAGTCTGAATGAATTATAAGAGAACGGTGTTCGTGTGTTGTAATTACATTAATTAAATGAATGAATAAGATTTAACTTAACTTTTCCCTTCGCCGCTCATAAATCCTCGCTGAGACTTCATTAATTAATCCTTTATTCTTTCTTATACATACGAGTATCTGCACTTCGCCTACCTTCTTCTTGCGCTTCTCTTCATACAACTTCTGGAATAATTAATGTGCTTAATCAAATGTTATTGTTGGTTCTACTTATGTCAAAATTAATTAATTTAATGAAAGATTTATCGCATTAAATGTGCGAGAATAGCTGAAATCATTGATAGATTAAGATGTGTAACGAGGCAGTCACTCGAGGATATTGTATTATCTTGTCATCATCATTGCATGGCAAGGCAGCCCGTGAACAGATGTCGAGTATTAGAGCATTAGAGGCGCGTTTGATTTACGACTCCCGTTCTGTTCCATTTCATTTCATTCCTTTCAGATTAGAATTAGAAGTGAAACAATACATAGTAAGTGTTAAGCGAGAAGTGCTACTACAGCACAAAGCTCGAGCTCACACAATACATGGAAATAATGAAAAAACAATGCGTAATTAATTGGACGTTAATACGATTTATAGCGTTATAACTTATGCTCGCGTCACATTAGTGTCACCGCATTGTAATCTATTAACTTTGAACGTTCAGCCGATGCGATGCGATGCGCAGTTCGACTCTTCCAATTGTATTTGAAGATACAAATCGCCGTAAAATACAAAATCGATTTTCAGCTTTGTTTCCATTTTCAGAGCGACCGACACCCACATTGCATTGCGATAATTTACTCGACTGACATCAGTTGAGTCAAGTTTTAGTTCAGGTTCACTTTAGCCGCCTTCATAACTCTGTACTTACCCTAAAGGTAAATGCAATTCCATAATGCAATCTGTGTCGATGTCGATGTCAAGTACACTCTGCGCAATGCGCAGCGCAGGCGCAAATGACAGGAACACAATGAGCACATATCATAAATAAACAACAATGCATTCAACTTGAAGCTGATGTTAAACTTTTTACCATTCCCTTGTTCATACCAGTATAGGTACTACATAGTACTGTTGCTCTTATTATAGTTGTTACACTCGTATAAGAACGTTTTCCTATCATAGACTTAAGTCCGTCCTAAGTGCGCGTTGCATTAGAGTGGAGCATAACATAATGGACCCGATAAATAATCGCGAAATGCCGCTGATAACTAAACTCGTATTTGGATGTGGATTTCCTTTAGTTGTCTTGCTTTTGCTTTTGCTTGGTGTGGAGTTTATGAAAAGAACTAGAACGACATTAAAACGCAGTAAATTAATTAACTAAGACGGCGAACACTAACCTAAGAAGAAGAAAAAGACGCAACTGGAGATGAAGAAGAAGAAGCCGCAATGCAAATTTGCAAAGAGGCTCATAACTCATAACGCATGCTACGCGATGTTGGAGAATTGACTTTTCTATCAGTAATGTAATGTGCGATGGTAATTTTTTCTTTGTAACAAATTAGCTGCCACTGCGTTCGCCTCGTAATTTACAGCCCGTCCCTCAATAGCGCAATGCAATGAATTATTAAAGATTTTCTTATTACATGCATAAACTTCTCTTCTTCTAAGAATAAGAATAATTCCTAAGAAAAATAAATAAATACGAGGATTGCAAAACTTTGAAAACTATAAACTATAAAAACAAGCCCACACAACAACACACTGATATATTTTTCCATCGATGGGGATTTATATTTGAATGAAAAATCAAGAATAACACCTGAACAGGATCAAGTTTCAAGTTTGTTTCGCATTCAACGATCGTTGAAATCACTGTAAAGTAGCAGAGTAACATTAGAATCTATGCAACCTAAGCAGGCGCAGGCAAGTATAAGGAGGCAACAGGGCGATAATTGTTTGGTGTGGGCATGAAACACCATGTAGGAACACCTATAAAGCGCTGGCTGGCTCTACGAAATGAGAAATAATAGGCAAACAGTGCGCGGAGACGACTAATTAACACACCAATCAGCGTTGCGCTACCGGCACCGCTCATTAGATGTGCGTTTGTTATGCAGCAGCAGCACCAGCAGCGCAAGCGGCATCCCAATTAGCATATTAATTAACAGTCGCCATTGCGCGACGGCAGGCGATGCCTAATTGATTGAATATCGCGGCTGATTGTTCAAGGATAATTCGTCCGGATTAAATATTTGAAATGTCTGCATGGGTAATTAGGCGTGAATTGACTTAACTTATTAATTAGCAGCCGTGCGGTGCGGTGTGCGAGCGTGTGATATTTATGATTATTTACGAGCGTTGAGGGAAATTATCAAATTTTGCTCGTAAATCACGCCATGCCAATTGCGCGTAATTGGAAATTTATTGTAATTTTATTTGATTTCTATGATAGCGAGCTGGCTGCTTAGTTGTTGGTTTTATGCTTTTTTGCATGCGTAATCGTTGTAGACAGGCAACATTGTACCATGTTTGCATACATTCAGCGCTGGTTGGTTGTTTGTTTGTTGGTTTTATAGGCATGTGCTCGTAACGTCAATCAAATCAATTTGCACCTTTGAGCAAGCTCAAGCGCAAAGAGCAAGCGAAATACGAGAAATACATTCAAGTAGTGTGGTCTTGGGTCTTGGTCTTTGGGCTTGATCTTGCTTTGTATTTGATTTCAGAAAACGAACAAATAAATGAAATGAAATGATGGTGCATGGTAAATAAATGTATTGTAAGTGAATGTAAGATGCAAATTTGCAAATTTATTTATTATACAATATTGGTATCATTTGTATTACTTACTGCTGGCAGCCGGGCGTAATTTTATATTGTATGTATTGCAATATCATATTGCAGCATAAAGACGACGGTTGTTGGGTGGTTACGATTTTTACGAGGACGTGCACTTTGTTTGGCGACAATCAGAGCTGCTCCAGCTCCGTGGCGCCCACTTCTGTCTCGCATGCGTTTGTTATCGTAAGTTACAAGTTGTGTGCAAGAAGAGTTCATCTATAAGAAGAAACTTGGAGAGGATTTGAGCTAAGAGATGTAATAGTGAAGTCGTTCAGAACCAGACCCACTAGTGACTAGTCAATGGTATAATTTATCTTCTTTTCTTGCGGCACAAGTAGCCTTTTAGTGACGTTTTAAGTACTTTATAATTAAGGGTAGGTTTCTGGGAATCACTGTCATCTTCAGCCTCTTGGTCCACCCATCTTGTCCACCTTGCTACTTGCTTACTTGCTCTACGATCGTTTGTCATTTATCATCCCTGTTAGAGAAATGTTTTGTCATGGTTGTCAATGCTGTGGCAAATTTCAACCTTTTCAAGCGAAAATACGCACTTTGAGTGCATCTGTACCTGCTGAACATTTCAGTTATTATTCTAGAAATATTTGATCAAAGCAAAGTATAGCTTGTCTAACGCTATATTGCGATTTGAAAAATATCTTCAAGTGGGCTCTTGAGTGGATTAGGGTCGAACCCTAATAAATGTATAAAATATATAATTTTTATACTGATTATATTATACTTGCTCTCGTTTGAACGCAAACGTTCAATATGCACCTTTGCTAATTTGCATTTGTTATGATACCATTTGTGGTAATATTTATTGAGGTTCGACCGTAATCCACTCAAGAGCCCAGTTGGTGATATTTTTCAAATCACAGTAAAGCGTTAGACAAGCTATAACATTTTTTCTTATTTCTTATTGCAGATGAGCGACCATTCGAGCTTTACTTTGGTAAGTGAATAGATTTTATAACAGTACTAGGATAATATTTACTTCTTACCTATATTGAGTGCTTGAAAATTTCCCGCAAAAACCCAATTGCCCTAATAATAAATATTCACACTCAGGCGTGAAGTGAAGTTGAAGTGTGGGCACAGACAGGCAATCATAAAGTGTATTTGTGCTCGTACAAACCACCCGGTTGACAATCCTCACTCAGCCTAATGTAATGCTAATCACAATAACAGCACGGAGATTGAATGACGGCAATTGTCGTCGAAGATAAGATGGTACTTGTGACAAGATTCACAAGTTTTAGGGTATTATGCGTGAGATGCGTTTTACGACGCTTTCGCGGCGAACAATGCGTCAAGGTACCACCTTTCTCAGATTCCTTCCTTGCTATACTTAGCGCTTGAACAGTTTTACGATGTATTCGATGAAATTTAATCTCTAATCGCCTTTCCTCTGCCCATTCGTACGTACGAACGTATACCTTTTTGGAGTTTTCTATCGAACGGAAGAACTTAACATGTGTTGCCGGTGGACATGACATAAAATGCCAAACCCAGGAAGAAACTATATTTATTTTAGAGAAGCAAGAAACCACCAAGTTTAAGAAGTAGTAGGTATGTATTTTGATCGGCTATTAAATTAATCTTATCAAAAATGCTCAAAGCCGATTACGCCCAATCGCCGCCTATCGACAAATATTGATCAATTAGTACCAATTTGTCAAAATGTTCTCCTCGAAGTCTCTCGTTTGAGTTTCAAAGCTGAGAACCATAGTATACCATACCGGTTTCGACTCTTTAATCTCAACCACATGCGCAATGGTGTGATGAAATTCATCAAAAGCGGCACACAGTAGGAGAAAACTAATGAAAATTAGACAGTTTAGTTGCCTTGAAATACTGCACTGCACTGCACGTAATATACCTACTTACCATTGTACAGTACGCTGCTGGTGGTCCAAAACATCTTACATACATATTTCCATTTCCGAAAAGCGAGGGATTTTCCTCCCTGAATGTGGACGAAGGCACTCACTTGATGAACATTCTTTGCGGTACTTTTGAAAGCGTCCTCGGCAATGTTTTGACGTCGCGTCGACGTCGTCGGCTGGTTGTTATGTTTTGCTACCATACCAACTACCATACCAACAGAGGAAGGTTACTGCTTGCGCTTGCTACATCTCTGCTGCTGTGCTGTGCTGTGTCTTCTTGTCTGTTCGGGTCGGTTCTGTATGCACTTCTTCAGTCATAGCATTAGTTGTCGAGCGTGTGGAATCCTCTTGTGGATACATGCCATCCGAAAAGAGCACTTTTGAAATATTTCGTTTGTAGCGATATTCCCAGTTCTGTTCAAACATCCATAGTGATCACATCGCAGGAGCTGCGGACTGCAGTGTACTACTAACGTCGATTAATATTTGTCAAGTCCAAGCGCAAGAACCAAGAAGTAAGAAGTAAAAGAAGAAGTGTTAAAATTACAAAGATTACAAGTGTTCTTTCTCTTCATGCTTTATTGCCGATGTGTACATAATTTAAAGTGTTTAACGAACGCATAGTTTCCGTAATTAATGCGCTAATTACTTAAGTGTTCGTGCGTTGCATTCCTGCATTCTTTCGTAATTACGAACGACAACAGTTGTGTACGTGATTTGTTGCACATTTATTGCCATAGATGGTGCGTTGTGAATTGGATCGATCGATTGGGACTGAGATGGCTCAATAAGAGTGAGTTTCTTGCGGCGTTGGACGACCGTCTTCGTCTTCGGCTGCGTCTTGATGATGATGGACGAGCCGCTAATGATTGGGTATAAGGTGACCGGGTATGCACTTTACTAAATAATAAATATCGTTGATTAATTGACGCGTTGACTGGCTGTGAATTTATTACATATACCAATATCGTTATCGTTGACTTGCGTTGTGGTTTACGAATCAAAAAGTTGAAAATTATTTATACGCTCAGAAAAATGGCAGCAATTTTAATATTTGCATAATTGCAAGGCGTTCTAAGTCATCTTTCCTTCAGCGATTATTATTTATCGCTGGCTTATCTATAACGGCGACGAGACGAGACGAGCAATACTCAATCGATTGCGCATGCGTATGCGCAATTATTTATTCAACATTTTGCACAACATGACATTTATACAACACACATACCAGCGGTCAATCAAACTAAACGACTGCGACTGAGAAAAATGTTCTATCTCCATACGAATGGATGTATGGATGGAGTGGTACAGGTAGTACATGCTCAATGCAAAAGCGATTGCGAACCAATCACCTCACCTCCAGCCAAGCCAAGCCAAGACAAGTTAAGTCAACTTAAGTCAAGTCCGCTTAGAAGTAGAGGTAGAAGTTGATGGAAGCTTGGTGTGGTGTTGATTGACTTGAAGAAAACCTGGAAATTGTTCGTTGAGTGGTGTATCGTATCCGATTTCAAAGTGGAGTAGTGGAGTGTTTTGCTACATTTCGTTTTCGAAATTTTCTACAAATTTGTAAATGTCATGTTAGTTCAAACACTGAAACACTGATACTTTAATATTAAGTGTTTGCCAGGCCCTTTCCGGGAAGTTCTTCTGGTTTTGTCTTAAGTTTGAAGACTTAAGTACTTACTTAATTTCATCATTTTATCTCGTAAATCATCTCATTTTAAGAAACAGAATTGGCGTCAGAATCTGAAGAAATTGAACACTTCTTTTGGGGAATTAATATAAGTACACATTGAAGAAAGATTCTATTTCATTTCGGGTTCGGGACTTCTTATTAAGAGAATAATACTTTACGAGGAAAAAGATATGACAATGATACTTGACACGGTTGATAGGCGCCAGCGCAAGCGCCAGCATCAGCACCAAGCTTCTCTTGAGTGTCATCGGCGTACGTCTTCTTCTCCTTCTTGGTTTTCATCTTCACCTGCCTGCAGAGTTTCAGTGTTTAGTTTCATTGCATTGCATTTTATATTTGTTATTTGTAAGCTGCCGTTGCTTCATGCTCATAATCGCCATCATCATCCTTGAATGGTCCTAGTCTCGGTCTTGTCTAAGACATAAACTCACCGGAATACAGTCTATTCATGTAATTATCGAGTTGTCCAACGCGGAATCTTGTATCATCAACATTAATGACTTCTCTGTTGTCATTTCTTCCTCCTCCACGTGTCCTTCTTCTGCTTCTTATTTGCCTTTCATCGATTTAATAGATAGATAGGACAATAGAGAAAATGTGACTGATGAAGAAGGCACGCAGCGACGGCCAAGTGCACCGATTGGTTTATTGGTAAAAGTCTTAAATCAAGCATCCTTCAATGCTATTGATGAGTGAATTGCATTGAAAGCAGCGAGCACTCACTCACTCACTCAGTCGCCAACAGGCAAGGCGCGAAGCGAGTGATTGAAATTTTTCTCCAGTGCATTCATTCACTTGTGAAGATCGACTTGACTTGTTATAGAGTTGCTGTAATAAAGCGCCCGAGAAGATGAAGATGAAGAAGAATTCGTGGGAAATGCAAATATTTGTATTTGTTGTTGATTCAATAGATAATCAACGAGCTTAATTCAAAGTGATAATTAATTTCAAGAAGATGCAATTTTGATTAATTAATGAAACCAACCGCTTCTTTTTTATTATTATTTCATATGGTGTATGAAGTTTTACAACTTTTTAAATGCATATTGAGTGGTTGATTGTCGTTGACTTGTATGTACACTCATTAATATTAACGAAAGCATTCGCGATGTATAATAGTTTTTTAGGTTTTATTTATCGTCCTCGAAGTATGGTATAAATCACTAAAGAAGTCATCGAAGTCGTCGTCATTTCTTCGTTGACTGGCTGGTGTAAGCGTTTGATTGTCGACAATGAAGCATAAAAGTCGTCTGAAAAATTCACATAACTATTCACTTGCAACAAAGTCATTCTCGACGTCTCGCGTCTGTCTGACTGTCGATCGCGATAAAATTAATTTGTCATGGCAAACATGATTTTATAGCTTTATGGCTGCTTAAAACTTGATTAAACCATTCGATGTGCACTGTCTGCATTACATATTATGTTGTCTCCCCAGTAACAAACTAGAGGCGGCAATTAGTAACTTGATAACTGCGTGGTTTTCTTGTTGAAGTTATTAAAATACTCAGAGTCAATAGAATGTGAATCCTGAATGTTTGGAGTTTGGATTTTCTGATTTTGTGCAGGTAATCTTATCAGATTGGCGCTTAAAAGTATGTAGTTTATGCTCGTAGATTGGGTTACAAGCGATTTACACTGCTGTGGTTTTACTTTCATTCCGTTGAATTGAATGAATCAATGAATGCTTCTGAGAATTCAAGGGATTGTTTATTCGACGTTGGTAAAAATTTAATTAGGTTAGATTTTTTGACAGTTATGGTATGAATGCAGCATTTTTTTGTTTCGCCCTTCAACCAACCACTGGCTTGGCTTGTTGGAGTTCGATCGGCATGGACATGACATAAACGCGCGTATAATAAATATTTTATGCATTGAATTGAATTGCAGTGAATTAAAGTCACTTCCATTGCATTGCATTGCATAGCATTGCATGCAGACAACGTACTATAACAATAATATATTACCTCTCTGCTATGTAGATGCAAGCACAATATTCACACGAATTTTCTTCGATCGAGTGTCGTTTGTTTTGTGTATGCAAATTGTTATTGTTATTGCCATTATTGTTGTCTTTTCGAGTTACACATAAAATGTTATAAATCGAGCTTGAGCTTGCGCTTGCGCTTGCCCAACTGGAATTTGATTTTCCAATAATCGATTGGCCATTAACTCTCCCTGAACACTTACAAGGAGATATTGTTTGTTGCTTATACACGAGTACGACTCAATTCAAGCTTAAGATTTATTGTCTCAGGGCGTAAGACCTTTAATTCGTTTCGATTTGGTTTGTATTTTGAGAAAAATGCAGACAAATAAATTCCTTAAGTGTCACAGTCAAACATACAATATTTTATTCCCTGACATGACATGACTTGACTTGGTATTTGGTATTTTCGGCAGAGACAAAGCTAAGCTATTGGAGTTGTAATACGTCTGGCAAATTAATTGCGCACATAAGAAATTTGCAAGAGATTTTTCCCGGGACAGTGCACTGCAGATATGTACATGTGTCAGCAAAGTTGATGGACACGCCTGTTGGCTATTTAATTCTCCTTGCGTCTTGTCTTATTCTTCTTCATCGTCTTCATCTTCATCTCCAGTTGAAGACGACTGTGAGTCATGACGTGCAGCGGTCGCTGCTATTTCACGCAATGAATATGTTAATTTATTACGGCGTTTTATCGCACATCTTCGCCGATTAAGTCAATGCCAATTAAGATGATTTTCTGCTACAGTTTCAGTTTCCTTCATTTCATCTCGTCGTCTCTTTGCATTCTTACTCCTGCGTCAACGCTACGCCACGTTATCGTGATTAATTGTCGTGATGTGGTGCACAATGGGCATTGAAAATTATTGCGAATCATTACAAAAAGACGTCACGATGACGCGGAGACCTAGACAATGAGGGTGTGAACTTGAATTAGTTGCAATTTGTTCGAAGCACATTTTTGCCTAATTTTCTATTCATTTATGCGCACTGCACCACAAGGCAATTGTTCTCTGATTGATTATAAACTCATTCATTCATGAATTTAATTCAAGTTTAGTTTATGTATGCATTCATTCATTCATTGATTCATTTTCGCATTGGAAATAAATGTATGACTAATAATATTTTAATTAATTGACTTTAGTGGGTGCAAATTAATGTAGAAAGTTCGATTGATTAAAATATTCATATTTTCCCAGCAATAAGTAAATTGATTTAGAAATCTATCTATCATGACATATTTTCACATTTATGCCTGCCTCGCGAATGATTGATTATTATAATTATCATTGTTGGTCTGGTTGATGTGAAATTAAAGACGCAACTATAAACTGAAATTGAAATTTCCTTTATGTTCATAGTTTTCCTCACTTTCATTCACTCATTCGCTCGTGTAATTGACAGTTGTGATCATTAAAGCGACATAAAACGCGTTTTTCAGCACGTTTCTGTATACAACTCCTGCATAAATTAATATTGCAAGCCGCTGAGTGAAAACAATGTGCAATGAAACAATACTTTCATTAGTTTTACATGGGATCGAACAGGGAAATAAATCGCCTTAATACGGCGGTTAATCATCGCTGGCTGCACCTTGAGCGATGTGTTTTCTAGCCTAATAGCTGATCTTCTTAAACTTCTTAAACGAATCTCTTCATTACTCACTCGTATCAGCGAAAGAAGACGAAAAGAAGCGTCTAGCTAGGATAGCCAGGCAATGAATGAGGTGAATGTGAATGTAAATTTCGTTTGATTTACGAGCGATTTCCTCCGTTATTTATTGTTTATTAATTCGATAACTTTATAGACGCATTGACAACGGAAATAAATTTAAATGAAACTACAAATTAACATACATACATATTATACGTATGGCTATTGTGTGTACCTACATTCGCGTTCGTGTCGGCTGATCATGGTAATGAAGCGCTCTCATTGACCCTTAATTGCATGAACATTTGTATTACAGGCTTTGCATTTGCAATCTTCGATTCTCTTGCACTGCAGACATGCACGAGTTCAGTTCGCGACTTGCCTGGAAGATTAATACCAGCTCGTTAAATAATTATTTATATCAACGTGATCGTGATTAGTTGTAATTATTTTCAATCGTGAGATATTCATTTCAGTGCATTGCAGTGCAGTGCAGTGCAAGTCTTTTAGAGTCACTAGACTAGAGTATTCTTGGATGGCATAGTTTGTTGAAAGTTTCTTGTCTTGACGTCTGTCTTGTGTTTTTACGGCGCATTAATTTTATTAAGTTATCGTCGCCTGCAGATAATTAGTTCACACTCTGTGAGTGTATAAATATAGCTATCATATGAAAATTGTTTGTTACTGATGCTATCAAGAGGCAGTCAGTGGCAGAAAAGTTAGAAAGTTTATCGTACGCGTAGTACTGTGGCAAAAGCAACCAGAACGAATGAATATTAATGTAGTAGACAGTAGACACTCTTTCGTTAAGTTAACTTAACCGTTGCATTAGGAAATCGAAATCAATTCGAAGCATTCATTCGTTTACTTGATCATTTGTGCACTGCTCATTAAACATTATGCAGTTGTAGTTGGAAACAGAAACTGCAATTGCAGTCGAGTTGCATGGCAAATGAGCCAAGAACCAGAGCAGAGCAGAGCACAGCATACGCTTCGCAGTTGCATCCACGTTTAGCGCTGTGGATTATGAAGATTTTTATTGTGCTCAAGCGAGCATAAGGTGCGCGTTTGATTGTAAACAGGCAGTGAAATGAAATGGCAGCGCATTTTCCACGGAAAATGTGCTTTCTAATAACCCCCCGTCAATTTTATTACCGCATTTGCATCATCGCGATGCGATGCATCGCAAACTTAATGTTGGTGAATTTATCCGTAAAGTTATTCTTCGTTATTCTTTATTGCATAACTTGATGGTCTGTTTCCAGTGAAGTTTTATTCAATTTTATTTGAGTTTCGCTTTGGTTTGGTTTGGATTATTGTGAGCATTAATTGATTGTTTATTGCCGAACAAGCCACAAACCACCGGTACCGGTGTCTCTCTAAGAGTGGTACAACCACAAACCGTTAATTTTACTGCGTGTCGTGTTCGGTCGCATAGTAAAGTACGTTTTGTATATATACCTACAAAGAAGGCACATTGTATTATAGTTATAGGGTTGTAAATTGGATTGAGCGTTGTGTCGGTCTGGACATTCCAACAGGTGTCAATTGACCGACACTCTCAAGCGCAGAGCAACGCGAACGTAGACGAGAAGAGATGTGACGAGACCAGACATGCCTAGTTTGTCTGGAAGATGCAAACAGAGAGATAGGGATGTGGACGTAAACGTGGACGTGAATGGGCCATTGGATTTTATTGATATCGTCCTGTTGACACACATTTTAACACTTGACACCACTTCAAATAAAATCAAATAAGTTGCAAGCAAATGAAAACCCTTTGGATTGTGAAGATTCTAAAGAAATGTTTAAAGTTACATGTTAAAAGAGCTTACAGACAGAAATATTATTAATTAAAAGTTTAAAGATAAATATCAGTAATTTATTTAAATTATGTACACTTATAATTATCAATTTTTCTATTTCTTCCGCGGCGGAAAAATGTCTTGCTTGATTGCTTAAGAAATACTCTTATAATATATTTACTATAATATAGTGGAAGCTCAATGGGTGATCAGAAATCTGTTCGGTTCGTGCCTCGTCAACGAAACATTCAACATTCAACAACAACATTCAGGTGAACAGGACAGGCAGGCAAGCGAGCAGGGACAGGACATAACCGTTTAGTAAAATTTGGCATTTACACGTTTTACACATTCGCTTCGCTCTGTGAGGTGAAGTGAGGTTCATTGGCAGACTGACTTGACTACAGGCAAGCGTTGAGTTGAGTTGACTGAGTGTGTATTTTTTCGTGAATGAATGAGAATGACAAAAATATTCAACGCGACAGACGTGTCTTTGGCTCGACTTGACTTGGTCTACCGGTATGTTACGTATTCGCCGACTCTTGTGAAAGTTTCCGTTTTCGACGTAAACTCACAGCAGCTCCAGCACCGAAGACTAATAACTAACTATTATAACTAACGTAACGCAATGTTTGTTCACGTGTGATTTAGACTGCTAATGCTAAGCAGATTCACTCCGAGCAGATTTAAGTTATTTCTGTCTGTGCAAAGCACACATATAGTCAGAATATGTGTGAATGATGTAGGTATAATTTATTCATATTTTGGTAACAATTTCACCAGAGTTGCTGGATTTTTTATGAAATTTTTTGACGTTCTCATCGATTATATAAGCATCTAATTAACTCTCCAGTAGTCGTTAAGAGTCATAACTTCAGGATCAATCAATGAATCATTAGGTATATAGTTCTTAAACGTCTTTAAATTTGTCTTAAGAAGGCGGCTCGGCTTGGTTGATTCCGTTAGAGCTAAAGAGTTTTTTCTTGGACGTCATTTCATTGCAATAGCAATGGCAAGTGGATAGATATAAACAAAAGCGACATTAGTCAAGTCCGTTTGTCTAATTGCGTTTAACGATGCAACAGAAATGCAATGCATTGCATTGCGTTGCATTGCGATGGCATGTTGTTTGTTTCACTTGAATGAGTTTTCTCTTAAGCAATGCCAACTAACTGCAGGTACAAGTACTCTGGCGATTTGATTAGGAATGAAATATTGCATAGGTGGAATTAATTACTCTTGCGTTTGCGCTTTGCATTTGCAAATGTTGATAAAACTTTACTTCCCGCTGCTTCTATATAATCAAGAAAGTTTCTAATTAATTTTAGTAGGTAGGTGAATTTTTGCTTGTTTTACTTTCCAGAAGAAATTCATGTGTGGCGCTTGGTGGTCTATCTATGAAGAAAGACGCGGCAAATGAAACATCTTCATTTTTGCATATAATTATAGCATAGGCACGCCACCAAACAGCAGTCGGCGGCAATTTAAGCGAAGGCGACGCACACTTGTCAGTTGAAGACTTAAAGCAGCGAAACGATACGTGTATGTACTGTGATGCACAACCAACAACCTAAAGGTGTTGGTGTTTGTGTCAGAGAAAAACGAAATGAAATTAAGACGCCTCAGCGAACGAACGATCATTGAGCACCACCGCAGCAGAGCGAAGCTGTGCATATTTAACTTAAGTGCGTTTCGCGCGGACGAATTTCTTCGACGCGATCGCGTGAAGATGAGGAGCAGCGTTTAACTCGTTCGTTAGGCCACCCAACGAGTTTGCTCCATTTTTCCCTCGCCAATTTCCAGACCTGACCTGATCTGATCTGATCTGACTGCTCGTAGGCTAAAACTTAATTAAAACACCAAATTATACATTTATTATACCTATAGGTACATATGTACCTTCACGATCCAAGACTTGTGAGAAAATGTGTGAAACTTGACACATTGTTCTTGAATTTAACGTCAATCAAACTTGAAGAAAACTTTTAATATTATCTTAAAGTCTACGTTATTCTTGAACTTTTTGTACATACGCCTGCGCAAGCGCAAGCGAAAAAAATGCATAGTTTAATGCGTGATTAAATGAGCGCATAATTAAGTTATATGCACATTGAATTCGAACGCGAATGCACTTTAGTGCAATAAAATTAAACCTATTTAATGGGCATGCGGCGATGATAATAAAACTCAACTGAACTTGCAGTTTGTTGTCTTGTGTCCTAGTTACTTCCACGCTGCGGTGTATTCTGAGAGGAGAGACAGGATATATGTTATGTTTCACCGCAAACTACACTTAAGTTCAGTTCAGTTAAGGCTAGACTAGACTAGACTAGACTAAACGTAGTTTTAGTGTTGTTAAGTAAAGATTTATCAACTGCGCACAGCTTGAGCTAGATGGATGGATAGATGCGATGCGGATAATTAAATATCAGCATTTTAGATAATTAACTGTCGCGTTTACGCACTTAACGGGAAAATTATTCGCCATGGTGCGACTTGTGCAACTTTAATTATATTACGTTTGCCTTGCTTTTGCGCTTGCATGTACATAGTTTCACATTTTCTCATACGCATGCAATAAAGTTATAGTTATAATCTTATAAATAATATGCCAGCCAGCCAGCATCTTGCAGCGTCTTACAGCTACGCACTAAAACTTCTTGAGCTCAAGTTGAAGTTGAAGTTAACTTTAAGTTAGAGATATAGATAAAGATTAGAATCTTGCACGTTAGACGTGGCTAACATTGGCTAAACGCATCTAAGGTTAAGTATACTTATAGCTAATAAAGAGATAAAATTCAAATACACACTCAGCAGCGCCTCGCGAACGCGAATACGAATGTGCATGTGCATTTCCGTTGATCGAGCTCTGGTCGTATGTGTTTTTTGTGTGACGAAGGAAAGGGGATCGCAAATGGGATGAAATATGAGTCGCTGATTTGTAGCCGGTGTTGTCCGCGCATGTCGATTGTACGTGTAATTAGCGTGTGCTTAGAACTCTCGCAGGCGGCAGGCAAGCAGCCAGGTATACTTAGTGCAATTACGCTGCTCTTAAATTTCATCTCACCGCCGGTGCCGACGCACGTAATTGATTTATGTGCTTGCAGTAACGTGTAACGCTGCTCTTGTACATATTTTCCAACAATTTCCAGTAAACAAACACGAATAAAACGTTTCATTGAGGTTTATTACTAGAATATTATACAAATAAGACTATTCTGGAATACAAACTAACAATAACTTTCAAGACAAGACTTTGACACGAATATGCCATTCAAGGAAGATTATAGTATAGTAGAACCAAGGAGAAAATACAATGGTTTACTTTGAGGTTAAGTTTAAGACAGGGTGTAAAAATGGGAAAAAGTAAACTTTTCTCCATGGTTCTACTATATTTTGACTTTGGCAAGAGTTGAGTTGAAGAAGTTCGTGGGAATAGATTTTCATCTTTTCTTTAACGTCTCGAAGAATTTCAACAAGAACGTGCTAATGAAATGTTCAAATAAGTTCATTTCCTTTCTTTTCTTCGCTGGTTCTTAGAATGTTTCCTCAGTTTACGTCTTTATTCCATTCAATTGAATTGACGTCAATCGTGATATTTATAAAGATATTACCTGTTCAGTTAAATATCTATTAATTTATTAAATTAAGAGCTAAATAACTGCGTGCTGCGAGCTGCAATCGAGGAAAAACTAGTCGATCATAATCGTTAAATGTATTAATTAATGTCGCCAGCAGCCATAAAACTGCATGGCTTTTGCACTGTTTTTACTGCAACTGCGTTACGTGTGTTGTGTTGCCTATCCAGTGAAATTCAATAATTCAACGACACTTTACATTCCGCCAATTAATTACATTACGCGTGCATTTTCCGCTCACTTAAGCAGCATTTCAACCTGTACTTAAACTCGACAGTCATTTAATTAATGTGAAAAGGAGTATCTATACTATGACTGAGTCTGAGTCTCAGTGGGGAAATTTGTTTTCCACTGAAAGGTATTGACAGTTACTTCTTGGTGGATATTTATTGTTTTCTTGTAAACGTAAAGGTTCGCGGCGCAGTGCAGCGCAGAGCGAAAGCGAATAAGGAGTGACACGCAAATTAACGCCTTCGGAGAGCGTTTAACTCTCATCAAATATATGTACATGTCCGTGCAACTCGGACTAAATATTTACGTACATATAGGAGATCGAATAGATCTTCATCTTTGAAGTGGTCGTCTTTGCTTTGATTTGGTTTAGACGCGACGAGTGACTCATCCGTAAGACATTTCTAGCGTATTTACCACCAATATTTCTATATGCTGTATAGACACTCAATAACCGTTTATTATTCTTGAACTCAACGGCGCGCGGCGCATGCAAAATTCATTTAATCGGCGCTGCGGCGCTTGCGCTGGCGCTATCGATAGACGATCATCGATACGTGATCTTGTCGCGCACCATTATTGTAGGCGTCTTATGTAAATACATCATCGCACGTGAGGTTTGAGTATTTAGATCTGGCGCCAATAAATTGCAATAAACGCAAGTCTTTCTCCTCTAAATGTTTTTATCAACAAGTTGATCATATTAATTAATCACTTAATCAATCATATTATGTGTGTACATACATATCTACCTAATGTTCTTCGTATGCTAATTTAAATCAATCGATAAGAAGACATAAAATCAAACAGGCGGCTTTTAATTGCTCGTAAAAAAGGTGACAATGCGCGCACGTATCATTCAGGCAGGATCATTAATCTCATTGAGAAATGTAATAAAACGTTAGGAGTTTGCATATTAAAAGGTATAAAAGTTATAAAATCATAAAACGACAGCTATAAACTGATATTGATTGGTTATTATTTACTTATCTAAGATGAGAATTATTAATTAATTAAGTAACGTCTTAATATTTGATGTCATTGTTTTGTGCTGAGATCAATCGGAACGGAAACTGAATGAATGGAACATGCGGGCGATTGGCGCCAGTGCAGAATGTTAATTTTGTTATTGTATTTAAAGTCTATCGGCCTACCGCTTAAGGAATAAAACAAACTGTCCGTGGACCGTTCGTGTTTGCATTCGCATTCATTCGCTTGGTTCACTTAATGTGCATTTTTCTTCAGGTATCCTCGACAGACTAGCTTAATTTATAGCCGGAGCACTATAAGTACCTACAATACATGAGTACATACAGATCGATTGACATTTACGCAAATCTATTCGCGAAATGTTTATGCATTATGCAAATCATTTGTAAATTTTACAAATTGATTCCGACTCGAAAAGCCAAGCATTTGTGTGAAAATCTAGCGAAATGCCTGATTGTGGCGCCACTTATCGGTGATTAGTGATTAGGAGCGACGTTAATTAAATTATCACTCATGCGTATGAATGAATCAAGATTAAGCCGCGCGACACGCATTAATAATTTATTGATTAATTATTTTACTATGCTATATGTGTTTGCGTTTCGGTTGGTTGTTTTAGCGATTTTTCAATTGAATCAATCGATCGATTGGTGTCGTAATTTATTGCAATCAACAAAAAGGCAACGGCAAAAGCTAGAGCTAGAGCTGGAGCGCTTGTTGCGTTGCGTTGCATGCGCTAATATCAATAAATTTATAAATAATCAATGCCTGATGAGCGATGAAGAAACCTGTTTGGATTATGCGCCAATCAATAGATGGAAATGTTCCCATGCATTTATTCATAATTTGTAATATTTTACGAAAAGAAGACGATTACTTAAGTAAGTATTTGATTTGATTTTTATATTTATATCTATTTACAGTTTTCTACACTAAGCTATAATAGCAAGGATTATTATCAGTATCGGTGTACTTTTTTTTATAGCAAAAAGGATATTTAAACAAGGAATTTAGTTTAAATAAAGTTTAAGAAGAAAAAACATGTTGAAACTTGTTTTTTTCAGTCAAGAAGTTAATGCATCATTGACGTTGGTCGATCGGTGTTTGTCTTGTTATGTTAGGTTCTGTTGGTTTTAGTTAGTTGTTAGTTATCACATGCATTAATTAATTAGACGTAGCTAATCGCGTGATGTTTGGATTCATAACTACATCGTAAACAACGGATAAACCTTTGCGCTGTTAATCGGATTAACTGATTTTAATTAATCGCTAATTATACTGCATACTTAATATAAATATGTATGTATTATTGAGTAAAAACAAATATTTTATTTGAGAAATTTTGAAAGAAATGATTCGGTACGTAGGTAAGTGTTAACAATTAGTTATAAGATTAGAAACCACACCTACAATGCATGAATGAATGTGTCGACAATATTGTTAAATGTGGCTAAGTGTCGTCGTCGGTCGCAAATGCATTTAGATACGCTGCAATTACAATTGGAATTGCATGGAATTGCAATTGCCTGGCAGTGATATGCAATTAGCGATCTTCGAAGCGAGTTGGGTCCCCACTCATTCACTCGTCTTCGCTTCGCTTTGCCTTGCTTTGCTTTGCGCTGGCTGTCTTGTCCGTCTTGTATTGCCGTTTCCCGGTTTCTAATCAACGTCCAAGAGCGCGAGCACAAGCGCACAGGACAACGACAACGCTCAGACAGCGGAGCCATTCAGCGTACACGGACATTTACAGCTGTAATTACTTGGATTAGTGTCGTTGCGGATTTGCGGCCCACCTTTCACAATAGGTTAATCCGTTCGTCGACTATGCTAATGCGCTAATAAAACGCGTCATTATCATGCTGCCACCACAGCATCTGCATCTGCATCTTGCATACTTTCGCACACAGTTAGAATATTCATCCACCATGTAGTGTTTTTTGCGTTTATTCTATGACGCCTGTAATATTATTATATAATGTTTGGTTGGGTTAGATTAGGTTAGAATGCAATACAAATTGCATACATGAAGTGACTTTCTGAACTAAATCATGTATTTATGGACTATTGATAAATCAAATACCCGTAGATTATGAGATTCAATGAAGGTGCGAGTTTTACGACCAACAATTTCTTCCACGTTTGTCGTAAAACGCAGATAGCAGAGGCATATTTGCTAGAATAATTCACACTTTAAGATAAGTTTAATTAAATTTAGCTTTTATATCATATCATACCTACCTGGGCAACTCTATTTGTATTCTTAGAATTTCTATAATATAATAAAGTCACCTACAAGAACCCCATAGCACTAACGCCCTCAGCTTTTTTAAATCAATGTAATCAATTGAATTGAATGAATAGTTTCGCTGAAACAATCCGAGAATTATGACTTAAGTGAACGTCAATCAAGGTTCTCCTGATTGTTGTTGTGCATTACACGCGAATTGTTGTCCTGTCAAGCAAAGCACATTAATTATGCCAATAAACTAAGTAAGTAAGTAAGTGAGAAACTTAGATGCATATATCGGCGGCCATGTGACGCGGATTATGGCAATTGCATAAAATGGCGCCTTAATATAATATAACATAACAAAGCTTACATCATTTGTGCATTATTTGCATGTCTGCTATGCATATGCGCAAATGTAAATGCGAGTGCGGGCTTTTGACGCCTTTCCCGAGCACTCCGATTCATAAATCGTCTGCGAATCATTGCCACGCATTGATTAGTTGTAATTATTGGCAAAGACAATCAATTAAGTCAATTAAATCGCGTGAAATATTACTTGCGCTTGGCGTTTATTACCGTTTTATTGCCGATAGCTCTTAATGATTATTCATGCACTGTTTGTTGAAAGAGAAAAATTGTTGGCGGAAAAATGCCAAGAATGCGTAGGATGAAGACGTAACCTTTTCTTATTGGGTCTCATTGGTTTTGTGCATAAATAAAAAGCGAATGGTTTGTTTGACTTGGTGGAAGTCTTCACGCTGGGCTGGAGACACTGCAAAGACGCGTTATAAATTTACGATGTCACTGTACACCGATAAAAGCCAGCCGGAGGGACAATGATTTAGTTTATCATTGCAGTTTCACTGCATTCTCACTTTTCACGCAGGGGAATTTTATGAATAAAGACTGAAATTGAATCCCAAACGAGACCAGAGACAAGGCTTATATAATATAATCGTTAAGGATTATTTTTATTTCGTTTATTTAAGTATTTTATATTGAATTACGTTCGGATAATGATTGATCAATTAATCAGTTATTTAAAATACGCATTTATAAACAAAGCAATTCAATAAACATCAATTGAGGCAATTGAGGAGGATGGTAATTTTCCCAATTATCTTCTTCTTACTGATTCTCCCTTGAAGATAGTGACCAATCAGGGCAATTCGTGGATGATAAAAATGCATTGCTTTCTCTTCCAGGTTTCAATCGCAAGAGTCGAGCTTAAGTTGGCGGACGACCGGAATATGACTTGGGCCGGTGGCGGCAGTGGTGCACCTGCAGTCTTGTGCCGTCAAAGGAGTCTAAGAGCATTCATAGTCTGAGACGTTGCGTTCCAAGCAACAAGGTATACACACCTACCGACCAAAAGAAGCAGGACAAGAAGCAGAAAAGACAGGACAGGACAGGATAGTGCGAGGGATAAGTGTTGGAAACAACTTACCCTCGCACTCCAGCAGCATTCATTCGCCAGTGTTCGGCTACTATGCAAATTGCACATTTTTCCCGAGCCCTTATCGCGGTAAGTGAACACATATTATTTTCTTCCTCTTTACAAAGTCGGTGTTGTGTTGTGAATGAAGGTGGAGAATAGGTATGGTATGAAGCAAGATATCATCAATTTCTGCTGGCGGTGCACTAGTCTTTATCGTTATTTATTAGACCTCGCGAAGACGCGCTGCGCTGCTTTGTTCGCAGTGCAAATGAATCAGGGAATGAAACCAAACATCATCGATGAAATTAAGATAGACCGCTAATAATAGTGCTCGGCGAACATCTTCATTTGAAACTACATCGTGATTTATTAGCGGAAACACGGTCGGCGTTGGTTGTAGGTACATATTCTGTCTTCGCACATTTTTCGTCGCGTTCAAGGTCCGGTCGTTCAACGCAATAAATTCGCAAAGAATCCAGGAACTGCCTGCCTGGTTGTCTGCCCGTTTGTCGACAGCCACTCTGCATACACCAGAACAGAGCAGAGCAGAAAATGAAAATAATATCTGATATGCGTGCCCTGGCTTCGTTGGCTTGGCTTGGTTGGCACTCAGGCAGGCGTCGTTTTATTGTCGCCACATATCATTGCCATTTGCAGACTAGTCACTAGCGGGCATCTTAGTATGTATTCGTATTCGCATTTGACTTGCATACCGAAGCAATTTTAATTTTTCGATTGCAATCGCCACACGATGCCTGCGTTGTCATTCAGTCTCTCTCAGCAGTTCTTTAGCACAAGTAGTGTTAATCTAATTTAAATGCATAAAAAATCAAGAGCGCACTGTTTGAGTAAATTTTCACGCCAACTAGTGAATGATGCTCTGCTGTTGATTTGCATAATACCTACATACAGGCAAGCGCAAGCGCAAGCACAAGAGCATCAGCGTTGAGGATGGATGAGATCCAGCGTCATGATAACTTCGTCAAGCAACTTGGACTACGGCATGGCCATCATCGTTTAATGAGATTCGTACTTATAATGATTCGTAGTGATAACCAACCACCAAAGCGCGAGTTGATAACTAAAAACGTTAACATTATGTTGGCGCGTGAATATGAAATAAAGACTTGATCATGTTTAGGAATCTCATGAGGAAAACATTTTCTAATGGTTTTGTGTGTGATTTCTGATCTGTTGTAGGTGCTTAGCTTGGCCGCCGTTTCATACCCAGCGGTTTCTTTGCATGAACAACACTTCCCCAACACAACCCTCGTCTCTACGTCAAGACACCACAACAACGGGATGCATGAATGGTGGGTGATAATGCGTTTCCGCGACTTTGGAAGCTTGCTAATATGTGGTGTTGTGTTGTAGGTACGTGTCGTACGATCATAATATCCCACTGGAACACGCCGGCGAGCTGCTGAGCCTCCGCGATAATCAGTTGCTCTTGAAGAAGGAAGTGGCGACCCGCAGCGCAGTGGAATGCTGCCCGTCGGTGCTGGAGATGATCGAGCCGCACGGCGGCAAAAACCGCCACGATCAGTTCGTCGAGCTGTACAAGGACGGCAACATCACGCAGCGCTTCTACGAGCTGTCCTGCCACCAGGACATCCTCGAGAAGCCGTGTCGCTTCATGGACAAGAAGCTGCACGCCGAGTCGCGCTGCAAGCAGAACTACAGCTTCACGTACGCGCTGGTGAAGGACCCCGGACGCCATCACCACCATCACCATCACGGCCCCCACTGGACGCTCGACTACATCAAGATACGCAGCGGCTGCAGCTGCGTTGTGATACCGCCCAGCGTGGCCGCCGGCACCAAGAAGGCCAAGAAGCGCGACAAGCTCAAGAACAAGCGGCGCCACCACAATAAGGGCTCCGAGTAAAGCAAACGGTCCATAACATAGGTACGATCGTTAGTGCCGTCTTGTATTGTAGTTCCACTATACCAAAGGAGTTTTACGTTTACGTTTGTTTTGTTAGATAGGAAATTACAAGATAAACTCATACTTACATACGTCCAACTCGGTAGCGTAGCTCTTACTTCTCTTACATATACATATATTTTATTAACGCCTCTCCAAGCTCTTAAGCATGTATAAATGTGTATTTATTTTTGATAACGTTAACGTTTTTGACGGCCGACGATATTATGTAGTTGCTTATTAGTTTGTTAGTTAGTTACCAGAATTGCAAAGCAAAGCAAAGCAAATCATTGTTCGAATCAACACAGGATAACTAACAAAGACTGCAACAAGCTCGTTGCGAATAAGATTTGGTTCGTTTCTTGCCAATAACGTTGCGCTCATACGTTTATAATTTATGTTAATATGTACTATATTATATATTATAGCTTTAGAATATTTGGAAGTATTCTAGTTTCGTCTAAACTGTATAAAAGTGTAAATTATCATTCAGCAGCAGCAAAGGCTGTTACGTTGCAGCTCTCAGCTCTCTCTCTCTCTCTCTCTTTAGCTCTTTAGTTTAGTTAGCTCAAAGTTAAAATTGCTGTATCGCTGTATCCCTTTCTTCTCTAGCAGTTTTGAATACTTGTTTGACACATTTAGAAATCCGCAATTAACAAACTTACTAACGTATCATAAGTATATTAAATATTTTAATATTTATTGACAGAAGAACTAAGTAAGGAAGTTCAACGGTAAAAATTGATTAGGAAGTTATAATAATTTCATTTCGTAGGCGCGAATAACAAATATATTATCTATCTATGCATTATGTGGTTACCTACACATGGAAATATTAAATTTATCTATAAATATGTATATGTATGTAACAAGTATTGCGAACTGACTAATTATTAAGATATGGTTATTATTTATCAGCTAGAGGTGCAGACGTAGAGAAAGGAAGCATAAGATGAATTCAATGATTAATGATTAAGTCATAACTGTACGTATGTATATGTACGTATCAATAACATATGTTGCCATTGCCAAAATGCTTTTGCATGTCTAAATGTATTATATTTTCGTACTTTTTCATTTATTTTACAATGTTAAATCAACATTTGCTGTACAGCTGTATTACTATAAAATATATAATACATTGAACAAGTTAACTAGTTAACTTTCAACAAAAAACTTTTATGTATTTATTAAACTTGTATACTACGGAGCCATCTAGTATACTGCGCATTTAATATTAAAGCTATAGCAAAGCAAACTGTAAGCTACAGAGAGCGCTGCAATTTAAATTTTGAAACTTAACGCAACTAAGTACATACATAGATATCAAATTATATTATTAAACTATTATTGTGAAAGCACACAGAGAAAAAATGCTATACAGTTTACATCGAGGTTAAGAAGCTTACGTCACTTTCAGTATTTATTATTAAATATATTTAATGACATGCTAAATAATTCAATAAATTATAGCGACGAAGCTTGTAATCAACAAGTATTGAACATTGATACTTACTACTAGCTAAATCAATGGAAAAAATCCTAATAAATAATATTTTATTATCATTATTTACAAATAACGTCCGCTTCTCGCAATTTTGTTTAGATATCAAATTCGGTCTCGTAAACCAATCACGCTGTAATAAATGGACTCGTCCCATTGCTGGCGAATTCGAATTCCACGGGGCTCTTCAGGTTGTTTTCCTTATAATTGACATTCATCAGCTTGGTGCAATTGTAGAACGCTAGAGGTGACATTTCAGCGATGCGATTACGCGACAAATCCACATCTTGGAGCGCGCCCAGCGAGCTGAAAATAGAGTCGGACACCGTTTTCAGCTTGTTGTTCTGCAAGTAAAGAAACTCTAAATTGTCCAGCTCGAAATCTCCGTCGATTGTTTCGATGTGATTGTATGAGAGGTATAATTGCGTGATACCGAGCCCGTTGAACAGCTCGGTGCCGATGCGCGTGATGCGGTTGTACGTCAGGTCCAGCACATTGAGGCTGTCCAAGCCGTCCAAGCAGCCATCCTCGAGCACCTCGATGTTGTTGTGGTACAGAAAGAGCGACTTCAGGTTACCCAAATCCGAGAAGATGTTCTTACGCACGACTTTGAAGTCGTTATGCGTCAATTCGAGCGTTTCCAGCGCGGCGAGACCATTGAACGCACCACTTTCGATCTCGTGCAGCGAATTGTTGTTCAGGTTGAGCGTCTTGAGATGCACCAGCCCTTTGAATGTGTCGGCGACGATCTTCTCATAGGCGTTGTCGCAGATCTTGACGTACTCGAGGCGCGTCAGGTATGCGAATGTCTCTGGAGCGATGCGCAGCGCGCGTACGTTGACCACCTGATAGCTGTTGAGCGCCTTGAAGGCGTCCGTGTGGAATTCGGGCCGCAGCGTGAGATCCTTGCTGTTCTTAAGGATGAGCACGAAGCTGTCATTGGTGAGCTGCGCCTCGATGGGATGCGCATCCGCGCCGCGGTCGTCCGGTTGCCAAACGACATTCTCGCAGGTCAAGAGGTGACTCTTCATCGAGAGCAAGCACTCGTTGGCCCGCGCCGGTGCATCAGCGGCAAGTGCAATTGCAGGCATCGCTGCAAGCGCCAGCACCAGTTGTATGCTGATGAGTCTCTCTATCGTGATCACCTACGGACCGAAGCGTACAATTAATGAGCGTGCCCAGTGCAAATTTAATTTCAATATCAATTGTTGGCTGCATGTGCAGGTGCGCTGCAATGAGCTGCGCTTGCTACTTACCATTGTGGAAACAACAAGCAACGTGTGCCGCGTGTAACTATCGATCAAACACTGCAGCGGCGACGACGTCGACGACGACACCGACTTCCTCTTTATAAGTCGCTCGCGGGCCGGCCGCTCGGTGTCTGTTTCTTTTTCGTTTAGATTTGAGGAAATTCCAAGCGTTCACTCGCCCGAGTCTGAGCCCGAGCCCGAATTGTAGCGGATTCCGCGTAAGTGCGCCGAGTGCATAAGGCTATCGGATCGGGACGGGACCGCACCGCGCGCGCTCTTATCTGCGACGGGTGTGCTCTCGCTTGATGATGCTACCGAAAAGCATCAAGCGCCGGCCGCTGAGACGCATCAACCAGTTAGTCCTGCCTGCGAAATGGAAAACAATACAATAGTGGTGCGGACGCGCAACCTGCCGCTGCCGCTGTGCACTCACCTCGCTCGCTGCCTTCGCCTTCGCTATCGACGTTTAATTTGAATTCAACCAACATATGAATGGGTGAATCACTTGTCATCAGTCACCACGAGCCGGTAGCAAGCGCGTGTCTGAAAATCGATTGGTACGCTTCGATATCTGTTATTGTTTACGTGGAAGCGTCGATGTACGATGTATTGGCAAAGCGATTAGCTCAGCGCAAAATATTCTAGATTCAATGCCAATATATGTCCACCATATGCCAATGCCATCCGAGAAGGCAAGACTCAGACTGGGTCACCAGCGTCATCGATAAGACGAGCATTGTATAATAAACTTATAAAAACGATCGTCCGATCATCATCGTCAGCGACATGCGACGCGCAACCGTCCTAGTTACATTTAAAATTCACTTCATACGTATTCACCTCACATACATGTTATTGTCCAATCTAATTATGCATATTCAAATCGTACAATAAGTAATGTAATAACTTCACCTATTATATGGTATAAGGTTCGGTTCGGTGTATTATCGATCTAAGAATATCGACCAAATTTCTTATATTCTAGAAATATCTTATCTCTGTTGTAATTACATATTCAATTTTCAATCTTCTTAAATATTGTATTAAATCGCCCTAAATAGACTGAATGCGGAAATACACCGAATGCGCCATACATATTATAGTTAGTGTTCTACTAGTAATCTTCCATCGTCGGCTCCAACACTGCTCCACTATACGCCAAGTCCCAATAGTGCTCCACCTTATGCTTCTTGAAATGCTCGCGTGCCATTTTCTCCATAGGGCAGACTTTGAACTTTATTTCGCCGAAATTTCGTTGCTTGGCGGTGCCTTCCCAAACCAAAGAGCACTTGTTGGGCACTTCATTACCATCAGGGTCTTTTACAATATCCTCCTCCCATTTAATACGATTCATCATCAAGCGTTTGTACTTCTTTTGCTGCTTTGGTCCTCCTTCCACAACCACGACAGAGCAGTCAGGGTAAAGCATTACACACCCGGTCATAAACAACTGCTTAGCATTCGTTTCAATCTTGAACTTCTTGGATGGCAAATCGTGCAAGTCGCGTATCCGATATATGGCCACATACACCCCGAGAGATGTGTCTTCCTTGATTTTCTTAATCTTCTTGTCGCGCTTCTGATCAGCAGTCAACTGCCTTGCAGCGTTCGCCTCTTCATGCGCTTTCTGTCGTTTCGCCATCTGTTCCTTGACATGCGCCTCTATCTTTGTTGGATCCTGGACTGCTTCCGATCCCAGAACGCGCATCAAGTTCGAAATGCGCAACTTCGGCTCCGGAGGCGCTTCTAACCCAAGACGAATCTTCTCTTGTTCTTCCTTCCACATCTCACGTCTGTTCTGACGGCGAAGTTTCTTGCGTTCCTTCTTTGTCAGAAATACTGGCATATAAACCGGCTTCAGAGGATCAGCTAAAAGTATATAAATTAATCAATTTGTTATAAGATTTTAAAATGTTGATAAGCTTACTTGGACATCTCATTTGGGTAGGATGCTCTACTAAATTATTAATAACATTTGTCTTGACTGCTATTTTACCATCTTTCATGGTATACAAATCATCTTCTAGAATTACAGAATCCCACCATTCCATTTCAGGTATATCTTCGCATAGCCCTTCGGACTTGGCAATAAGCGCCAACTTAGTTGCCGAAGAAATACCAGTTTTCTTCGCAATTTGCGATATTTCATTCTGTAACTTTTCCAGTTGAGCTTTCATTCGTAATCTTTCTGCGAGTTGTGTGAACTTCCCGGGTTCATGAAAGCGCAAAGCACGCTTAGTTCGCGTTGCGGGCTTGACACCAATACGATGATCATAAAACTTAGCCTCTGCAGAGTCTTCATTATGTTTGTAACTGCCTCCAGATTTGTATTGCTCTTTCTTCTGCGCACGAATATTCGCCTTTAAAGTGGGCGCAACGTGTGTGAGCTGTACAGCTTTACCAGTTCTATCTACAGTTCTTCCCTCATCGTCCAAGATCAATGGCGTTGGTTTATTTGGCATTTGTACAGGTTGCACAATAGCATTGGCAAGTATACCACTGCTCATCTTGGTCTTGATTTGTGCTTGGAGCTGGGCAATCTTCCTCGCTTTATCTGCATCACCTCGGTTAAGCAACCCCATTGGGATACCGTATATACTAGATGGAGGTATTTGGATATTGGCTAACACAGCTGCAGCTGCTGCGGATTTCTTTGCTGGTTCCAGGTTACGCTTCCTTTCTTCAATCTGCTTCTGAGCCTTGTCCATCATTGACCTAATTTCACTGCTGGATAATTTGCGATCATCTTTTTCCTTCTCCCGGTCTTGTATGGATGGTTTAAATCGCTTTTCACGCTCCTTGTCCCGATCATAATCCCTGTTCTTGTCCTTCTCTCTGTCTCGATCCCTTTCTCGATCACGGTCGTCGTGGTTTCTTTTACGTGACTTATGCTTAATATCATCCCAGATGTCAAAGATTTTGTCGGCCAAACGAGAAGCTTTCTTGCTATCCACATAAGAGGATAGTTTATCCACCGTTTTGCGGCGATCATAGTTGGCATCTAAGCAGTCTATGGACTTGTTTACCAGGGAAGAATCACTTGTGCCCAAGATTTTATAGACGGCTTTATCAATCAACGGTTTGAGCTCGTCAATGTCTCGCCGAGATAAAGTCGACATCTTCAAATATTTCACTATTTATTCGTAAGTAAACAAACTAAATAACTTTTTCACATGAAAGCAGCAACAATATGAAACATATTTTGAGGTTAACAACGCTTCACTGCGACGCAAAGAGAGGTTACATTTGACGAGCAACAATCGGGAACTTACAGTTCGCGTTTAGTTGTTCCGCGTTATGTTATATTGTTTCTGTTCCTAAATTATTATTTATTAAGTGGTATTTAGTTTCTTGTTGCTCGTACAAGAGTAAATTCCTCGTTTTTTATTTTCGCATATTGTCATTTTTGCAAAAGAAGGCAAGTGAGGTTATAAGTCAGCTGTGCTGTACTATTTTTAACTACAATATTTTATTATTTAAAAAACTTAACAACAATTCAAGTAAGTTTATTAGATTCTCTGATAATTTGTTGCATGTTAGTATACAATTCTTAATCATGTAATGATTTTAGGTAAAAATAATGTCAAAAGTTTCTAAAACCATAGATCTGCTAACAAAGGGAAACAAGATAAGTAGCTCTTTTGTGTTAGTGTTTGATTTTTAAGTAATGTTTTCGGTTTGTAAGGGGTCTAGGTGATTTGTTAGCACTGTAGATCCAATGATTTAATGTATTATTATTATTTGTTTGTAAATGTGTTGGCATAGAGTTATATATATAAATCTATGTGTGTTGGTTTGTGATCTTTTTCGTTTATTTAATGTTAAAAATTGCATTTGTTTGTATGTTCCTGCTTATGTCGCTAGTTTACCATAATCATTGTGTGTTATTTATATTTATTATTTAATAAATAATATTTTTTTGTGTTACATGAACTGCATTACACATAAACATTCTTTTCAACTTTCGTGTTTCAAACATCTTTTTTCAACTTGATATGCTTTTACACACTCATAGGTATTGGTTGAATTTGGATGTACAAATGTCTATTCTAGCATTTTAGCTATTAACAAAATAACACTAAATGTGATAAAAACTGATTCACCGTTGAGTTTAAATATTGTTAATTGACAAAAGTAAATTATTACTTGATATTTTGTTTTATAAACATTACGAAGACAATGATAATGCCGTAAATAAATTACATCTTCAAATTAATTACACGCTTATAAATTTTAAATGCTATCGCCATCTGTCGATGAAGAGAATCTAACTTTTTTACAGATAACTGTATTTAAATAGGACGGATTTTTTTTCATACGAAACAAGACACTAAATTTTCTTGGATTTTTTAATCGTGGTATTATCTAATAGGATAGTGTAAAAAAGTAGATTCCGCGAAACTTTTCGATCAACCATAAGTTGATAATGTCTCAGGATTTCTCTGTCGGAGTGACAGGGTCACAGAAAAGTGAAAAGGTAAATTCCACGAAACTCCTCGGTCAACCAAGACTTGTTAATGTCTTTGGATTTCTCGATCGGGGTGACAGTGTCACAGAAAAGTGAAAAGGTAAATAACGGGAAACCTTGCGATCGACTCAAAGTTACTCTAGTGCATTTATTATAACTACTCTTCCTGATTACCCTAGGACCTAGGATTACAATATCACAGTATACACTCAAATAAAACCCACATCCTACCAGTGTTCACGTTTCAACGACTATCGAGCATATACATTGTGTGGCTGAGCGGTATCGGCTATGGCTTCCCGAGCGGGAATACTGGGTTCAAACCCCGGCACTGGGAAAAAATTTCTACCCGACGCTATTTACTTTACAGGTTCCTGTAAAGTACAGTTTCCTGTAACATAAATACTCCTAGGAGTCTGAAGATGGCAATACCGCTCCCACTGTAATGGTAACTAAGATCGGGAAATGGGAGTCAGTCCCTTACGGACCACGGAGCTGGACAGTCGATCTGACGGGGAGGGTGGGCTCAGACCAAGCTCAAATTTAGTGTACGAAATGCAAAAATTCAAAATGAAGTTTGATTCCTAACTTTGTTTCTATTTCCGCTTTCTACATTCCTCTGGAATGACTCTCTTCTCTGTTGTTTTGTCTTGTTTGGTCTAGTTCTGTTAACTTTTATTTTACACTCGCTCTACTCAACTCTAACTACTGGTGGTTGGTTACCAGCCGAATGAATGGTTAGTACGGTTTCTGCGAAACTTTTTAAAAAACTCAACCATTCACCACTTGCAACACTTTATGGGTTTTACTTCTATTTTATTATTTATACAAAATATTTAAAAATTTGACAATGAGAAGTAATTTAAAGAATAAATTATAACAATTGTATTATACAACTAACTTGAACTAATTATATACCTGACACTGCTTAATCCCTAAGGGTTGATAGCTAAATATGATTTGAATTGATAAGATCATTATTAATCAAATTAAAATTAATAAAAGAACATACATCATAAAATAGGTTCATGATGATCTAAGTATGCATTGGATTTGAATTAATTGGCAGAGAACCTGGTGGTTGAACCTAGGAATTTTGTTTTACGACATGGATACTCTTAAAATATATATTTTAACAAGAATGAAAACAAAACACAGTAGATTTGATACACGGCTCTACATAAGTACAGATATTCAAATGCTTCATCTTCAGCTTGCTCCAAACGACATAGTTGCCTAAGGCTGCATTCAATGCTGCTGGTTCAGGACTCGGGTAGAAAAAAGTTGGCGACAGCAGTTAATTAGTGGTATGTGAAGTTAACCAATCATGGGTGGCACCCAAGTACATTTAAGACCATTTAATTTCCCCATCCTTCACTGGGTTGCGCTGTAAAATAAAAATAATTAGCAACATTAACCAGAACATGTTTTAAGACGCAATTAGTCTAATAAACGACTATACGAAGCCTGGTATTATTTAAGAAGCTTTCGTTTATCATAGGATGATGATAGTTCTACTGTAAACAACACAATAACACAAGCCAAGAAAAATGTTAATTTGTAGGAGCATAGTTGAATGGGGTCTACCCGCCCAATTTTTTTATTGTCTGAATAGATAG
>NBZA01000701.1:8362-26098 GCA_003054995.1 Aleochara bilineata
TTCCGTGTTGGCGAAGAGCATTATGCCATTGGATAGATCCGGAATGACAATAAACGCAACGCGCACACAGCGCCAACAAAGATCTCGAAGCGAGTGCATCACTTGCAGGGTAAACATCGTCAACCGGTCAAGTTTTTAACGGGCCCGGGGCGAGGCAAGGCGAGCAAAGAGAATGAGTAACAGGGCCAACTAAAGAACGCACTCGTGCGGAACTAATTCCGCGATTCTGTTGTTCATGATCCTTTCCTTTCTAAAGCTGGAGCTCCAAAGTTTCCGCTTAAAAACTACAAATGGACTTTTTACAGGACATTTCCAAGTTTTTAAGGATTATGGGAGCCCGTTACTTGGTTACCCGCAAACAGCTTCATTCGCATACCGAATACCAAGAGTCGTAAATTATCCTTCTTCGTGGTGAACCACCAAAAATCTGCAAATGGTTGAAACATGTTTGAGCCGACACATTGTAGTATCGATGCAATATTACAACATGATTTACAACTGCTGCTCTTGCACAAAACCACATAGAGCATGCGCTCTCATGTTCCTCTCCGCTGCGCTTGATTAACTTGCCTGATCCCACAAAAACGAGCAAGAGCACAGCGCTCACAGACAGCAATTCAAATTCCTGACCGAACACCCATTCGATTGGTTTTGGCCGCGGGACGGGGTTAAGTATAGTCAGAAAAGTGCTAACCAACGGTCGACAGAACCATCTCCAAGCCGTTAAAGACCACTCAGCCTGATTTTATTCATATTCGTTCATCATTTTAAGTCAATATTAGCGCAATAATTGATAATTTTACGTGTATGCAGACCCGTTATTTACGACGAATAGGTATTTTTTTCATTTATGAGAGTTCCATTAAAGCGTACTATGTTTGGATTAGGGAATACAGCATTGGGGCGTTAAGCCTGATGAGAAATCTGAGTTGCACACGGATAATTTGTACATTTCATCTAATGCCGGAGGTGCGCAGGGCATAGATATTAGAAGCACCTTGGGAAAGTAGGGGCTCTAGCAAGCAACTTGTACGAACAGCGATTACGCCGCAGCGAGATGAGGTGTCGTCTGACACAGGAACCCGACCGCTTGGTGCTGTGCGATACTGTGCGAGAGACGAGAGACGAGACGAGAGCTGCTCATGTATTTAAAGTGCTTCCGATTATCAATTACCTCAGTCGAGATTGCGTAATTGCTCGTCAGCTGGGTTCCTTTGGGAGATGAAAGCAATCGATGCGACATTGTAACCAACTACCCCTTTACTTTGCGCGCATACATCCGTTAATTATCGTATGCAAATGCAACTTACTATATGAGAGGTGTAACTGAGATTCAGAAAGGAGAAGGGATGATCTTATTATTTAATCAAGATTCCAACAATTTAGGTTTGATAGAATAAATGTTATACGAGGACAGTTTAAGATTGCGTTTTGTGCTTCAATTTCGTCAGAGTATATTTAACGGATAACACTATATTTTTCATGGCAATTGGAGATGTAGAAGCTTAAAGTTTAGTGCTCCGACAAGAAGAGAAGAGATAATGTATGCTTGTCGAGCTAAGGAAGGCAAATTTGCGTTATTTCATTTTGGTGAATGATTTACGAGTGCTCTGGAACACAGGCACACTTCCTAGCAAAGAAAAATAAAGGATTTCTACACAAATCGAATCTCTGCTGCTTTATGCCAGACGCCGTCGCGGGCTAAAGAACGCCTCTTGCGAGATTTGTACGAGATTACAATTCCAACTGTGTCTCGCTGAACAATTGTAACTCTAAACGACAGTCATTAAAGAAAGCACACCGAAAAGTTTCAGGAGCATGATTAACTCTTTAATTAAAGCGCAAGGATTCAGTCATTTAGTCACAGTTGATTAAACGCGGGTCATTATAGAATCTGTGCATCCATGAATCAGCGACGAGTGATTTCGGTTGGGTCTCAAGCTTAACAAACCCCAATCCAAGTCAAGCCGATTCAAGTTGCAGGTTTGGGCTTGAGTTTCTACTCGGTTAATTTTAGTACAAATCAATTTTGCTGTTGGTAACTAACTAATGCACAGGCGTAAACTAATCTTTCCGGAAGGATTATATAAATTGATTTGGTCACAATGAAACACTAGCATTGCAATATGTAATAGATTAATTTACCACGTACATGCATGTTGCTTGCGTGTCTTACGCGGCTTGAATAATCTTGGTAATTTTCAATGAGGTAGCATAACTGACATATGCATGTGCACGCTTATTGATATTGATAATGTTGCGCTCGTTTTGTAATAATCGTCGATCACACACTTACTACATAGCAGACTGCCGGTTTCACTAAATGCAGTGGTAATGCCACGTGGACATGAAAAACGCCACGTCGCATTTCTATATCCAAATGGATTTCTGTGCTTTTATGCGATGATGACATAAGCTTACCCGAGCACACACATGTGTAAAAAGGGCTGATGAGGAATGGGAAAAAGGGCCATACACAGACCAGGGAGAATAGCGGCGGCAATCAATCAGCGGTTTTTTCAGGCTGGGGCTTGGGCATCATTAAATTTTGGACATTTAAGCATTGTCCGTTGATGACCACAACTTTCAAGTTGTATACAACACAAAACTATAGAATAAAATGCGGACATAAAAAAAACAACTTTAGTTTTTCGAAGAGTAGAGTAAAGTGGAAGTTCTTAATAGTTTTTCCATATCTTTTTCCGTAAATTCTGGCGAGGATCTTAGAGGATGGTGTTTCATTATTTTTACAGACTGCCTGTTAAATTTAATGACTTCCTTGAAATTGCTGCAACGCTTTCTCCACGCGAATCCAATCTCAAAGATACTTTTCAGCGCTTATCCGGTGGTAAATAATTTGGCAGAGTATTGACTAAGTGACATGCATCCGATTCGTAGAACTGAACTTGGGTGGTGACTCAATGTTATAAATTAATCTCGGGCTCCTAGTAGCAAGAATTGAAAATAAAAGAGGATGATAGTTAGGCGTGACCAATACTTTGACGTTGTTTTGCATCGTGATGTCTATCTATATCGTGCTGTCTAACTGTATCGATTCGGGATATGTGCAGAACTCTTGCCGCCACCACGCGGAGGGTTGATACATTACGTCACCGCCATGTTGCGCCACGATTTTATCCTTGCGCACGTTCATGATTTCACCGCAGTGTGGCGCCAGTTCACAATTTTCAGGATAAATTTTATCCTTTCTCTTAACTTTTTTAAACGATATATGAAGAATCAAACGTCATATCACAATCTGTTATATTATACTTATTTTTCCGATTATTGTTGTTTCTTTAGGATTAATTTATTCTGTTTTGATAAAACTTGCAAACTTTTGTTATTTCAACTAAAACGGAATTCGAATAAGTTTGACGTTAGTTGGGGTAAGACAAGCGCAGGGAAAGTTTGCCCGTTCTTTTGAAGAATTTCCGTATTCTTGTGTTTGCCTTATTGGTCGCAAATCATAACATAGATGTTCATATACGAGGTAAACTTTGCTCAACCGAGTGAAGCGAGTTAGTGCCCGAGGAAACCTAGTTTTTGTTACAAGCGTTCTAATACAATCAAATTTGAAATTAGACTAGGTTAGGATAGTGCTTAACTTTCTTTGAAGGTACGTACGTTTTTTTGCGTACGTTTTTTGCTTGGGAAGAAATTATAAATTTCAGGCTACGACAAAGCTATGATGATTACAATCTTCTTCATGAAAACTTTATTGCGTTTAAAATTTGACTGGTCTCTTCTTTCTTGTGCGATAGAAATCGTCGACGACCGGTGAAACGAAGCGATTTGCATACATTTCATGGCATAATTCATACATATTTATACTGCGGATTTAATTGAAGTCAATTTTGGCCCATGTGCCTACCCCACTCACTCGCGCTCTCGCGCCGTACTTGTACTTTGTTGCTCTCACCGCGTGCAAATTAATTAATATTCAATTTTATTAGTGGGTTGGTACTACTTCTGATCTGGTTTGTGTACTCCATTCATTCATGAATGCTTTCTCGACTCGATTAATCAAGGTCAAAGATATTTAAAGCAACTAATAATTCTATTTCCGAACACACCATGATGTAGATACTCGTACATACATCATTTATCTGCTCCCCTAGCAGATTCGAGTTTCTTAGTCTGTATGTGACTCTGGGAAATAGCATTGTTGGCAATTTGGTTTTGGAATTTATTTAAATCTAAAACAAGAAGGTTAATGTTGCTTTTACTACAAATTGCTTTCACTAAAATTCAATAAATTGAAAGATTATGTGCGCAGCGTTTTAAATATCTAAGCGAATGGAAAGTTACTTTATTCAAAATGCACTCCACCGGCTGGTAAAGTGCAAAAAGCGGGAATTCTACAGGCATGGAGGCAGGCGTACAATAAACAATGCAGTTTCAGCAAGTCAGTCGCTTCAGAAATGTTCAATGAGTGCCTTTGCGTACCTTTGCAGGGCGGCGCGGCGTCTTATTTGCAATCTGGGGCTGGCTCGAACAACCGTATTAAGACGAACTTCAACGTACATTTGAAGGAAGTATTGTGAATACCTACCTTGCGACTTACTCTCCTTTAAAGCAGTCGGCAGTCGACGACGACGATTGCTCTTCGCAGCGTCAGTCTCTCTACCTTGAATGCTAGCAGTTTGTTATGTCAACAGAATTAATTGGATTAGGTTTAATCTCTGTATATGCTTTTCCGGCAACGGCACTGGTAACGGTAGCGCCGCGCAAAATCATCGTCGGGTATGAATTCTATTATGTACAAAATACAGGGATGTCGTCAATATACGGTAGGGGATGCAGTCTAATAACGTCGCATGGCGTGGCGTGGCTGGGTTGTTATTGGAAACGTTGCGCTGGAAGTTTGTTTGTACATTCCTAAGAAGTACGTAGGTGCGGTGCAAAAGGAGACTTGCACAAGCATCAGCATGAGCATGAATCACCAACTTTGCTTGCTATTGAATTTTGGAACGAGGCGACGAGAAGCGAAACGATTTCCATCTAATAGAGGTGTGAATGCGCACTCTGGAGGACGACGAGCAGGACCAACCGGTGGCAGTGCATGTGCGAGTGAATTATGCATAATTTATATTATCGTTATATTCACATAACCGAAATTGCTCATAAACAGCGTCGTTCGTGCAAATATCTGGAAGGTGCTTGCTTGCCCACAGTAACGTCAAGACGAACGCGCATCCTGCCATTAATATTCATGTACTTCAACACACATTTATTTCACTGCCTTGTGATGGAATTTAACGACAAATTGGCTCCTGCTTTCACGTTTCGCTCTGGAATTAGTGACCAATAAACTTGGTTGATTATGGTATTCAGTCAGATGCATCAGACATGGTACATAAACAAGGTCGTACCTTAAATGATTACGCTTTGTAAGAAAGGACGAGAAATGCATAGTTTCAAATTGAATTTTGTTGCAAGGCGTTTCATCGATATGAAGACCTTAGAAAGTAAATCTTTGGCGTTTAGGAGGTTCACAAACAGGCGTTCTTGTTGGAAGTTGAAGCTCCGGCCAGGATGTGTACTTCTCTGGGCATGAAGAACGCAGGAAGCGAGACAAACACGCTGACGCTTAATAGCTTTGAAGCAAATTGATTATCTTCGGTCGGCGTGGTACAGTTTAGAAATTAACAGGGATAAATCAGATAAAGCGCCGGAGAAGAGATTTGCGCAACTATTGGTTGGAAGGTAGTGTACAGGGTCTAAGAAATCCAAAGGTCCGCATGAATTTTAAATGAATATTTATCATTTCCCCGAAGATTTGAACCGGGTGTGACAATCGAAGTTGATTTCAGTGTTTCACAGTCTCATGAATTTTGCGCGCAGGCCGCATGGTGTAGTGTATGAATTTGCAATCGAAGAGTCGATGGAAATGCACAATGAAAGGTGCGGCATCCGGTCTCTGGCTCGCTGGCTCCCCGGATGACGACCTCCGTCCGGATTAATCAAGCGACCACAAATCTGGCTCAGGAAGTCTCATCATCGATGCAGCCGGACGAGCGCGGGCGCATTGAAAGCAATTGCTTAGGACAAGGGAGATTTCGCTCCTCTCCAGAAACATTGTCCGTGCAATCGGGCGGATGAATCAAGTGCTAGCTGGAATTTGTTCAGGGGACATGTGTCCGACACTCAGTTAAATCACAATCGCCTAGCGATCGCTGCGCTTCTCTCTGATTGCTGCTCGTTTGTCGGTGGGAACATAATCTAACAAATATCCAACAAATATTCCTGCAATCGATGAAACATGCTGCGTGCCGTGCTGAGCTGCCACTTTACGCGTCGGTCGCGTTGTAGGGATGAAGTGTGGTACGTACGGACGTACAAAGCGCAATTTACCCGCAATGCATTTGCGGTCGTCGATTGCATGTCCTGGAGCACTAGGATGTTGAGCGCAAAGAACATAAAACACCCCCGTCTCTTCATTTCTCTGCCCTTCACCATGTAATTATAATGCGAATTGCAATGTTCAATCCAATTCAAATTGCGTTTCTTTTATGTTTTTTGTTTCCAGTATTTTCTTTTCTTTTGTGTCGTGTTTCGAACGGCGACCCCAATTAGGTTAAGGTAGCGTTCAAACATTGAAATGCCGAGAAAAAAGATAAATAGCTCAAAGTACAAAAGCATTGATCCTTAAAAAGCCTTAAGCGCTCTTCTCTTCGCTTCAAAGTTTGAGCCGGAGAGACATGCATAATACATGCTGAATAAATAAACCGATTTTGTTGGATCCTTTCCTTTACTAAGAGAGAAACGTGTTCTAATTAAAGTTCAATTATATGCCTCTTAATTCAAAGGGTACGCCACGATCGTAATTCACGGCGATGTGTCCCAATATAGGTAGCAAATTACTTGCTCAGGCTTCGGATTCTTAACGGTCGACTAAATACTCGCCCCGGTCCGATGCGCGTCGCGTCCACCCCAGTGGTATTACTTTGTTTAAAAGGGGTGGCGGTCAACCAGCGGAAGAACGCGCCTGCTAGCAGCCGGTGTTTGCGGCGCGTGCGGTGTGCGTGCAAGCGTTAATTACGCCACATTGCGGCCGTATTTTGGTGTTGGTGTTCTATATATTATCACAAAAGATGACCAACCGGCGGCAACATTCTCACCACTCTGGACAAACCATGGTAACTAAGCACCAGTAAATTAATATATGCTTCTTGCTTTGCGTTGCCATGCCTTGCAGTCTCCAAGTGACTTTATGAATTAAATCCCTTGAATGTCTGTGTCGTCACAAAAGCTAATTAAAAATAACGTAATAACATTAAAAACGGCCTGCTTGGCTGCCTTCCTGCCTGCGGTCTTTCTATTCACGGTCAGCAATTTTTCGAGTGTCACAAATAATTCCTCGTAAGTAATGTGGCAGTCACGATGGGACGAGGCTAGGTCGGCTTCTATTGAAAATTACTTGATGCTTTGGAAAAAAGCCCAATTTGGGTACATCCTGTATGCAGTGAGTGGAGTGGAGCGGCAGTCGTGGTTGTGAATGCCAGTCGTGAGTAGCGCACAAAGCGCAAACACGGGCACTGACGACCCTGCCGAATGGTCGGCGAATTTGCCGTGCGCGTCGCAAATATAATATGAGCGTTTGTCGCGCTCCTGTCGTGGATGGAGGGTGGCTCGGCACAAGGGAGGCTTATTGAAAGAGCCCAGCGCGCTCTGCGCCTGAAAGCTCCAATTTACTGCGCGCAATCACCACGCTTTTTTGTCTGCTAGAGAAGACATGTATATAAAGGCATCCCTGAGTACCTATACAGAATCCACCATCACTACTACACCACAACACTGCTGGCCAGCAGCAACGCTTTTCAATTTCGGAGATTTTCAATTTTTGACCAGCCAAAGCGGATGTCTGCCTCTTCCGCCGCTGATACATAACGTACTATAACAGTTTCCAGCTTCGTTGTATGACCGAACTAAAGGCCGTTCTGATTACATGAATATGAATTCATTGTAGCCAGAATCCAACCACGCGACGACTATCATTCACATCAAGTTAATCAGCACCCATTTTTGGCTTCTGCTGGTTTTTATCTTGTGGTGATATAGAAAAGACTAGAATCAGGAAGTGTAATGAAAAAGCAGAGAACCGTACTCAAGGGGAGGCTTAACTTTTGCCTCATTTGACATGTAATGGGATTCCACACACATGTAAAGAAAACTTTTCTAGTCTTTGATTTTATAATGAGTCCTAAACTGATGGGACAGGGCCCTTAATCTCCGGACTGTAGGTCTTTTGAAACAGAGACATATTGCTTTTAATGTAATTAAGTAAGTTATGGACTTGCTCACAATTAATGAATGAGCTACACCCAAAAAACTTCATTGTCCGAAGGCCATTCCCCGAAATAACAAACTTTTATTAAACAATGCGTTCGTTTTAAGCCCACTGGCTGTCCGGAGCATTTCGGATCTTATTAGTTAAATGCGAAAGTTTTTATTTGTCGAGGTCGATGAAGAACTCGGGTAGAAGTTTGACAGTGCTTGAGCACACGGGGAGGTCGGGGGGCAGCGTCTGCGTCGAGTTTGATGTCGATCCTCATCTCTCTATATGGGTCCTCGGTGAGCTCTCCACCAAATAGTCGTAGTTCCACCGCTTGGCAAGGCATGGCATGCATGTCGCGGTGCCAAAACCCGTATAATCCTATTATTGCGCAAACCTATTTAGTCGAACGCAAAGCAGTCTCTTCTGGTCCCTTCATGTACTTTCTTGAACTTACCCTTGTGTGTTCTTCCAATCAATATCCGAAGTTCCACTATAGTCCAGGCGAAACTTTGAAGTTAAGTGAATTCCTTCTTCATAAAAATACAATTATCCTGCGGTGCTATGGTCACAAGTGGGATAGTGAATACTGAAATAAATGCAGTGTCATAATTGAGTGTCCTTTTTCGGATAATAAATGGCGGGTTTGTAGTTACTCTACCATGAACCCTCCATTGAAGGTCGACTGCAGAGCCACACACAAGCGAGGGTTAAGGTTATGCTCCTTGTTCGTCTGATTAATGATCTTTATGTAAAGCATCAAGCAACAATTGATCCCACAATGTACCTAAGTGTTAACCGTGTAGGTTTAAACCTCTGACGGGTTTAGGATTTATTTCTGATTATGGTTACACATTTTAAATATTCATTTCCTGTGTTCCTGAAAGAAATTTTGGCATAATTGTTCTTCCAAAGGACATTGGAAAGGAGTACTGTGCTCCGCCTTGCACATTGCCAACAGGTCAATATGAAACTGGGTCATAGCATTTCCACCCAACGCGAAATATCCTTGCCCGAGCAAAGAACCGCCCGCCACCGGTCATTGGATATTATGCATCCAATCCTATAAATTACCATAAAAGTCACGTCACCACACATGGAAATGTTATTTGCGCCCCCCGTTTGTCTATAGTTTTTTCCCGAAGCCGGAAAACTGCCGCAGCAACGACAGAACGCGACCGCATATAATTTACACACCGAATAGCATGTTAAACAGGAAACCTTATGTGGTTCATATTCTTATACCTAGAACCAGAATGGAACTTGAATAACCTTACAAGTATTTCAATTCAGTCACATAACGAGTTTTCCATTTGGTCTCAGCCTCCGCAGTTTCTGCAACTTTTTGTGTCGACGAGTCGCTTGAAGCTAATTTCCCGGTCGGGCTGTAAGCGTAAACGTAAGCGTGTTTGGCGGTGGAGCGTTTTAAGTCATCTCTCATCTTCAACAGCTAACTGAATTCGCATTTGCGAACGCCACTGCTCCTGCCGCCGCCTGACTGCTGCAATTGCAGTTCGCAATATGCAACAGCCGTAATTAGATTTTAGCCGAATCAGAGCGCCATTTACATGTTGTCAGAAGGCAAAGGTAGGTAGCAGGCAGGGGATAGCAAGGAGGAACAATCCGTATAACATGCGAAATGTAGTAGTGACTGTTTGCCGTCCCTCATACTACGTATCGGCGTCTCTCGTAATTTACTATCTGATGCGTTCAGCGGTATCGACACGTAGTTATGCGTTCGTTCGCCATATATCACCCCATTCGCCACTTTTGCCTTTCGCCGTTGGAGGATTGTTGTGTACTCTCGTGGGAGGCAGCAGTAGCGCAACTCGCAGGAATATATATTTGTATTGTCATGCGTCGGGAACAATAAACGGATTCGCAACGCAACTTCTTCCGTCCTGTGTTTATGTAAATTTAATTGGCATTTTGCTTAATTAGTACAGATATACGTGGAGCATATTTTGCAATGCCGACCGTGAATGAAGCAAGCGCCAATTTCCACTGTTTAATTGGAATTAATTTGTATTTTGCGCATCGCGTTCCGTTCGCTTCAACACTTCCATGCATGATGCTGTTGCCTTTGTGTGTTTTGTTTTAGTTTTGTTAGTGTGAATATGCATCAAAATAAATTAATTTAAAGTTTTAAGGGGCACACGTTTGTTTCAGCATCATATTCCAGTCAAATACGGAATGCCATATAGTAATTAATTACGATGTACATAAGTTTTTGAAATTGATTTTGCCAATTGTAAAGTCCGTACCGAATGTGAAGTTTTAATACTGCTAATAGCAACAAAGCGGTCCTTTTATGGCCGCCAGGCGTGCAGGCTGGTTAGAGCTGGACAGAGTAAACACTAAGGATCTATTGCGACTATCTGTGTTCCACCTGAAGGTCAGCAGATGTTGTTATTGCCTTGCAGGCAGACATTCACGATGAGAAGACACACACAATATGTGCGGCGGGTGATCACATGACCCTGTCGTGTGTATATTGCTAGAGCGCAATCAGACTGAGTGGTATGCACTTGGGTCACCCTGGTAACCAGGGTTTATGGTCCAGTTCCACATCTCAAAAAAGCAACCTCAGACTCTTAATTTTCGACAATTCTTTTTTATTTATGAGTTTCTGACTGACTAGTTGGGGGAAAGCAGACAAAGAGAGTTGGGATGAGAATATGTGAATATTTTATCGAATGTATAGTATATAGTATGCTACGATGCTTCTTAAGCAAACAAATCGATATTCAATCACGCAAATGCAATCCGTACGTCTTTTTGCCCGCCGCGCTGCTCTGCGCGGTTGTTGCTTCGTGGCATGTTGTTTTTTTAATTGACGCTGTGTGGGGGCGCTTGGGGATGTGAGCTCTGGATGCAATAGCTGTATTAACGATTCCATTTCCGGGAATGTCAAACTGGTATGAATGTATATCTGTATGTCTGACAATCACCTGGAAACCATTTGAGGGAAGAGTATTGGAGTCTTACCTAACCTCGGACCCTAAATCCAGTTCATAATCGTATTGAAAATATATCAGCGGGCCTTTGAGGCACATTCAGCACATGTTATCCACGCGGTAAAAGCTTCTTTCCTGGACAAACAAACCGCACTTGGCACAATGCGATTGAGTAACAAGCGTTCATTACGTTACGTCTACGTTTGTGTTGGTAGCACCGCCAGCAACTTAGTTCCATTTCGTTATTAAATTTGGAGCAATTCCATGCCAATTAATTAATTAATTAATTAATTGCTCAGTGCGCGCCGACTGTGCCACACTGTTGCCATTGATAACGATGGTACATCTAAATTATTGTATGTGTATGCGAATTGAATTGTTTAATTTCGGTAATGGACGCGAATTTAAATTTATTTATATTTCGGCGCAATTTTTTATTAATTTTGTAAAATGTGTTTGCTTTATACGCGCTGTCTTGATAGACCACTCATTGTGTGACTGAATTAATAAAGAACCAATTAACTATAGAGACTCTTTCAACGGTGCTACATGCTTGCTACATAATGTTTTAATTAAACTTTTAAATTAAAAGTCAACATACTACCAGCAAGACCTACAGTAACAGCTAGTTCTTGTCTACCTTCTGGAATATTTTCTCGTGTTTTGTGTCGTCGTTCATTTTTTCTGATTGCACTCTTGCGGCGGGATGAGAGATGGTAGTTATTAACCTACAATGACACCACGTTGGCTGCCACGTGTCCTTTGACGATGCCTTATTATGCCAGGCCATTCTTACTTATGTAACCTGACGTATCTATATAGTTTTAGTAATCAAATAGTTAATTAAGTTTACATTCATTTTTATAAATATTTGCGCTGTAGAAAATTTATTAAAGTAAATAAGCAAGACTTTGTGACACATACCATCTATGTGAAAGAAAATATTGCAAGAAAATTATATTTACATAATTGTATCGTACAGGAAAAGGGCGAATAATATTCAGCTGAGAGCCGTAAAATTTATCAGAAACACCTTGTAGTGAAGTGTGCGTAAAGAAACACACACCACGAACAACGAGTGGATTGTTTTTATCTACTTGTTGCAAACATCCTGGAGATTGGCTAACTGGCTGCCTGCTTGAAAATGCGTGACGCGTTCTCGGTCGATTAAATAGAATTTGCCTTGCGCTTGCTCTGCGCCTTGGCACGCTCAGTCTGCTTACATGGGAAACATGTCCAATTAGATTAATTGCGCTAAAACTGAACCTGAAGTGTAAACGTAGCCCCTATATTAGATGCGCATAATTAACGTTTCGCCGAAAATATTTATCACAGGATGGGGATGAATGCGTGCCTGGCATAAACAGTGACCCACTTACTCGTCAGTTGCTGATAGTGGCAATACGAGTTTTTGCAATTATCGCAGCTTGTGCGAGGACTCGGTGTAGTGTAAAAAGTCGAGAAGAAATGCTTGTCAGTGGAGAGAAGCAAAAGTACGCGAGAAAATACGAATTCAATTAAAGGTGAGAAATCTTCGCCTCGTTGCCTGCGAAAGTCGTTGCGCGAAGAAGCGAAAAGTAATTGGCGGCGAGGCTTAGAGCGGCAGACAGACGCTGCCGAATTTTCAATGCGCTCGCTCTTGCCGTGAATGCCGACTCTGGTCTCGAGGGTTTTGCTAAACAATAAAACGCCGAGGAGCAAATTCGAAGACGAGCGTGGCAAGCAACAATGTGCAGAGGAGAATTGCATTCGTCTCGCTGCCTTCCGATGCCTGATAATTTAAATGATGAAAAATAAAGCCGCGCCACGCATTTACATACATAAAACCAAGAGGCGTCTTTCGTCTACTAAAATATTTAAGCGACGCTCTGCGCTGTGGCTTTATTGCGACGTCAGCGACGACGACGAGCGTTGGGGTTTGTTTGTCAACCTCTTTAAACATACATTTATACTGCTTACACATATAATTCGGGGCATGCAAGCGTGCCATTCGGAAATCTCATAAACGCAATATATGAAAGGAAAAATACGGTGACTCTTGCGGGGAAAGTATTTGCACACAATGCGCAAATGGGCCTCGTGCGTAAATAGTCTTCATACATCACAGAGACAACATTTACCAACGCATTTGTACCTCCAGCGGGAAGTGTAAAGACGAAAAAAAGAGTCATAGAAGCAGCACCCTAAGACACTATAAGAAAAAATCTTTTGTCAAAGATGGGGTCGTACATAACAAGCGCAAGTTGTCATAAAAGAGGAAAACTTATTTTCTCACTTTGGGACCAAACAAGACACATCAAAAAACCGGCAATGGCAACTCTTTACGACGAAGGAGAAATAATCAAAGCGCGCTGTAAAAGAAGTCAATTAAATTAAATTCTAATATAAAATAACGTTACGGGGTGTCTCGCTCCGCAAAGATTGGGAAAGTCACAGAAGTAAAGGTGGCTGGGCTGCGTGCGTTGGCCCTGCGCCCGAAAGTAATTAAAATTCCCTGGAAGGATGTTAAACAGAGTGCCTGATAAAATTAAAGTCGGGACTTTGCGAGAAATAAATACGGCTGGAGTCGAATTAACCTGAAGGTGGAAGAAGTGGAAGGACTTCGAGACAAGGGGCCTTCTACTGCAAGGGAGCGCATCTCATAGCATGCCTATAACAAACATAATATGTTGGAGCCTGCAGACCAGGCAACGAAAGAAATGAAGAATGAGCACTGTACTTCTGTGTTTTCATCTGCTTTTAGCACCAGGGAAAGTGCTCTATTCCCGTGCCCTGCCTGAAGCATTTTCAATAGCGGAATGTATCTGGTTTCCTAATCAAAATCTTGTACGAATTCTGTTTTTGCCCAAGCGTTTTTGCTTGCGTTTCCGCTTGCTTTTCCTCACTTTGCGCTTGAGATTTTTATTTGGCGTCGGACGGAAATTATGTATTTGTGATGATCAGGTTACTCAATTTCTCAAAATTTGCTAGAGAGCACAGCTTTAAGATTCATTGGAAATTTAATATGTAGCTGATATTTTGGAAGGATGCAGATACATTTTACTTTTCAATTCTGATTGTTGAACGATGATGACGACTAGACATGGAATAAAATTCGCACGCATCTCCGGCAAAGCGGGATAAGCATCTTGTGAATATGGAATATTTACATGAAGCAATATCATAATCCTTTATGAAGTTTGCGATTTGATCTCGTGTGCATACGCCTTGCCTTGCATATTTGCATACAGAATTTTTGATATTTTCTCGTATCGCGTATCAGTTGCACCATATCTTCTTCTTTGCGCAATAGCAATTCCAATAGACGCGAGTTGAACACGCCTGGCAAATGATTGTAATATGCACATCATTCCTGTCCGTATTCATTCCGATTTGCGCATTTGAAAAATCAGTGTCACATAAAATAAGTATCATGCTCGACGCGCTGGCAACGCTGCCAATGGCTTTTGACGATGGCAACCAGAGATGCTGCATTGCACACACATAGGTAATAAATTTGGTGAAGCAAGCCGAGCGAGCGAGTCGAGTGCCTCGCCGAAATTGACATTTATTTGACTGGCGGTAGATACCGTGAAGGGCAGCTGGGGAGGCAGCGAACCGAGCCGAGCGCATACTTAAAATCAAATGAAAGGCGCGGGCGAACTGAGCTGGATAGATGGATAGCTGGATGGGCTCGATGTTTTCCGGTATCGTTTCATGTACGCGTAACCGTGTTTCTCGAGGATGGGATGAACAAGTCGTTGCCGGCAACAACGGCGCATACTATATTACACCACGCTACGTTTCAATTTCATTTATTTCATTTCGTTTGCCAGAGAAGCGTGCTGTGCACCGAGATGTGGAAAATGACAGGACGAGGAGCGTTCAGTGTGCAGCGTTATCCTGCATTTAATGCCCATCGATATTCGTGATATTACTGCGCTTGCTATCTAACTTGATTTTCATCTTGCAGACATCTCTCGAAGATGTTGCAAGTGCAATGCAACTTTCTTCCTTTCTTTCTTTCTTGTTTCTTTCTTTTATTATCCTGTTCGCTGCGCCATTGTTGAGTCACTTCCATTATTCTCTCAACAAGTCCAACTAATTACAATTGAATGGCTCGAGTTTGCAACCAACGTAAGCGAATACGAAACGAACTTATCAAATTATTGTTGCGATCATAATGAATTCTTTTTGTTTGGCTAATTGCCCGTTGTTTCGTCTACTTGAACGCAACTCAGCCGGGTCTGAGGTCTTTGAGTAAATAAACTAATTATTTGATAATTAGCCGGCGACTAGTGGAGACGAAGTGACGACGAGATGAAACAAGGGCAGGGGCGGAGGTTTTAAATAATATCACTGACGAACGAACGCTGAAAGCCACTTACGCTCACTTAGCGAACGAGGAAATTTTATTATGGCCGTCCCTATCGCAAGGTAGACTAAACAGAGTTGTCGTCGCGTCGAGTCTCTTCTTTCCAAGGCTTGTTCGCGGCAGCACGTAGACAATGAGGCTTTCAATAATGGGCGAGCGTGCGCACGTCAGTAATAAACCCGTGCAAAAGTTATTGTTTGCGAATGCTCGATGGATGGAGATGCACTGCTTGCTGCTTTTTACGAGTGAGTCGGAAACGCAAGCTGGGCATTTGCCACTTAATTTAAGTCGCTCGTCGAACAAAAGTTTTTATGGCGATTTGCATATTCCTTTCAATCTTCGACTGACTGAGACTGTGAGTGAAGGATAAATAATAATTGGATGCTGTTTGCGTCGTGAAAAATACAATACACAATACGAGGAGGAGAGCGTTTTATAATCTTTGTAAGGGAGATTAGACGTACGCGGCTGGGGGTGCGAATGCATTATGCGCTCGGCAAATATGAGTTCTGTCTGGAGCAGACGCCGCCACCCGGAGCAGCAAGCGTGCTCACTATCAACAAGCACAGCTAGCTCTCTGCCGACTCCATTATTATTCCATATCGTACAGCAGGACGAATATGTCACAACATCATTTCACTCACCTTCATTCGCATTCGCATACTGGCTCCACGCACGCCATGCCATGCCATGTCGCGTCGTGCTGACAAACAACAACTTCTTAGGCAATCAGCATCGCTCCGGCAATTTCCTGCGCTCCTACAGTTTTCAACTATTTTGTCAACGCAATTATTCTTGAAATTACTTTTCTTGGGATATTCATCCCAAGCCTCATCGACAAACAAAATGCCAATCCTCATCCTGCTGAGAAAATTAATTTCACTCGGTGTTTGTCTACTACTGCTTGTTGAGAACATGCGAACATGACCTGTTCTTCATGTCGCGTTGACGCATTTCTCGGAAACTTATGTTCTGCTCGGTGGTGTTGTGTTGTGTTGCGCTAGCGCTGTTTTTCATCCGCACGCGTCATTGGCAGAACGCGGGCGGCATTCATCGTTCATTGATCTTTGAGATGGAAACTCAAAGTTAATTACATGGAAATTTCCTCCCGAGTTTATTAGATGCAAGTATGTGAGCGAGAATTTCCAATTCAAACTAAGTAATGCGCGCCGCTTTGCGCACGGTGTTACTCTTGAGTGGAGGCTGCAAGCAAACATACACAAATACACCGTGGAAGCGTGCATTCCACGCGATTGCGTTGCGTTCCAAGAGTTTCCTCTTCTTATTAGTTCATAGGACGTACGAGGAATGGGCACGTGGCTTTCTTTCTCTCTGTCTCTTCCTCCACTTTATCTTTCTCTATCAACTTATCAGCAGCATTTTTGCCTAGAGTAACAAATCCATCACGAGGCACGTGTACGAATAACAACATCTACATCTTCTTAGTAAAATTCATTATTAAGGAACAAGTTATTCAATATCGTCTCGGCTTTGATCTCACGACGATGACAGCCGGGCCGATCCGGTCCAAGAAGAACAAGTAGAAGGAAGAAGAAGAGATTCATGCTTTGCTGTGCTTACTTTCAAGCAAGATCGCGTTTACGCTGCATTTCCACCGACAGACACACACAGTGTTGCAACCTGCAACCTTTGGATGAAGGAAAGTTTCAAACAGGAATATTCTTGTTCGGCAGAGACGGCGTGGCGCGTCGCATTGTACCGAGTTTGATAGCGCAGCACAGCGCAGCGCCGGCGACATTGTGCGAGTTTCTTTTGTGCAAATTGCATTCCGCTGATGCAACTCAATGCACTCAAATGCACCACACTCGCGCTCACTGCCTATAAAGTAGTCAGCGTGGCCTGCTCTGCCCTGGTCTAGCTGCTTTTAAATCAGAATTAAATCATTTCCTTCCTTTCCTTTCACTACCTTCTCCGTTCTAGTCACTCAGGCGTTTGCAGGCCGTGTGTTATTGCAAAAATTGATCGGTGTGGGCTGTGCGTCTGCCACACTCTAGATGACATGCCCGTTGCTGTTCCGGCTTCTGCTTTTGCTTTTGGTCCTGGTCCTAGTCCTTTGTGCCGAGCGGTTGCTATGGCGGCGCCACAAAGCCTTCATGCACGATCGGGTGTGGTGTATCACCTGCTGT
>NBZA01000701.1:26280-38177 GCA_003054995.1 Aleochara bilineata
TCTCCCATCAAAGTTAAGTTTCATTAAGAAAAACTCGTTTATTTATTTCAATATATAAATCATTCTGTCAGCTGGCACCGCGCTTTTGCTGCTAATACAACACAATACAACTGATATTAAATCATTCACCAGGCACAAGCGGTGACACTTTTTCAGCCGAATTTTTATGACATGTAATTACACTTGAGTGAACATGCAACACGTCGGTGTGGCGTGCCGTGGCATGGCATGTCAGAAAAGTTTCGCGTATCCTGCACTAAGCCTTAGAGCAAGGGGCTTGCGAAAGTGTCACCCAATAAAACAACATCTTAAATGTTAAATATTTCTCCTGACTTAGTTATACTTTTACTGTTTCCGTACGTACTTTTGAGGATTAATAACAATTAGCCCACGGCAGGATTTTATGATTCTGTTTTGTAATCAATTTTGCGACCCCAGGAAGACTTTCTCAGGTTTCCTTCGGATGTTTGCCATCATTGCTATCACGCTGCGAGAGATGAACAGGTAGATGATAAATGCGCTGGAAGTTATGTGTAGAAGTCGTTAATAATACTCAGAATACGCGCGTACCCTACCTGGTTGACTGCGTCGCTCATAATTCTTCGCCATCTTCAGGGAGTGCGAAATTGCGGGCGCGCGTTTTGGTAACAAGATACGCCGAAATAAATATGTACGCGATGGCAAAATTTGTCTTCGCCAATGACTTGCACTCTCCCCTCAGTTCCTTCCTTCCGTCCTCACTTTGCTTCCTGTCTGCGTACCTGCGTTTTTCCTTTACACACCCATCCATCCATCGCGAATGTGTATACAACTGTCAAAGTTGCCGTCAGAATGTTTACTTATTAAGATACCAAATATGGCAAAAAGTACTCAGCTACCTACGAGCGCCTAACTTTATTATTACGACGCGTGAAGGATGAAGCAGCCTTGCACTCAGCGGCGGGAATTATTTATTTTGCGTTCAAGGATGTCTCTCATCCGGGCGACGTTCGCAATATTAGGTCCAACTCTAGTTGGTACGACTCTACTTCCCGAGACTGCCGCCGGATACGCCTAGAACAAAACTCATCGGGGCAGAGGTAGGGACGCAACTTTTACCGGAAATAGTCAGGGCTTTATCTCTGTTATTTCGTCCTGTCTGAATGCGAATATGACGTCGGCGTCCTGCTGATAAACAACATGCAACTCTGGGCGAGGCATGTAATTTAAATGCGTAGAGGCTGAAAAGGATGCACACTAAATTTCATTATAAAATATCAATAATTTAACTGGCAGGCACTACCAATAAAGAAATACGGAAACAGGGACAGAGGCAGAGGCAGAAGCAGGAAGTCTGCAGGTAGCGCGTTGGAAGAAATATGATTGCCATACTTGCGACGATAATAAAATCAGGAAGTTGTGTGTAAAATATAAAATTGCTGTGGATTGCAGCATCGTCAATGCCAAAGGAAGTCAAGTTAGGCATAAGTCTGTAGGCTGAAGCTTAACAAAGATTGATTTCTTAATATTGCAATGAAATTGACTTGTATTAACGTTCATTTTTATTATTTTATTTTGTTATGTTTCACTGAAACGCAGAACAAATATGATATTCTATAAATGTTTATGACGCTGATAAATATTTCAGCAATGCTATAACAGAACGCACCTATGTTTTTATATTTAATGTTTGTCGATCATCAAAAATTATTATTTAATAATGATTGTTTGCATAGTTTATTACGCGCGTCTCGCTTGTAATTATCAATTATATACAGTTATTATAGACAGTTCTTCGTATGCACAACAAAACAACAAAAAGCAAATCAAGCGTAAGCGCACAAATTCGGCAATAATTGTACCAGGAAAAAGCACAATAAATGGCATGCGCTTAAAAGGCGGTGGTGGCGCTGACGCTGGCACTAGGGAAATCGTCGTGAAATATGCAGGAAAGCGCGCGCGTTCGTGCACGCGCCGACCTTAGATGGATTTGCCGCAAAGACGATGTACGTGCGATAACAACGGTCTCGCTGCCGTTAAACATTTACACAAGTGACACTACAAACCCCCGGTGTGTGTCGCCCTCTGCACTTCCAGCCGTGGGAAATCCCGAAATACTCGAAACGTGATTGTTCACACTTGCTTTTGCTTTTTTCTTACTTTGCTAGATGTTTTTTTTCTTGTTTTAATGATTAACCAGTAAGAGAAGTAAAGCAGATTGATTCTTTTCAGAGAGCAACACGACTTTATTGTCCTGATCGCTGGTTTTATATGCTATTGTCTGCGTCAATTTAGCTCTCAGGGTAAAGCGGGCTGGCTGTGCTCATCAATTCCCGGATTCCAGTACATAAATCCTCGTTTAAGTTTATGTCTTGTCTCTTACATTCATCCTCTATTAGTACAACTGTCCTCAGTCCCCCAGTCAAAATCTCAGTTAGTTGGTTTGATCAATATTTCTACCCAAAAAGTACAAGAATTAAATATATTTATATATTATTATCTTAGAAATCATATAGGAAGTTAGGAAGTGGAGATATCTTGTACAATTGTTGTACATAGTTATGTTCAAAAGTTTAGCGAATGTCTAAGGCAGAAAAGCAGGATGAGAGTAAGCATTGCCTGAAGCGGTACGCGTCCTACTCATCTCGATCCCTGTGCCTTGTTGTGCTCACAATGAAAACTCAACAAAGGCATATTTATTTATTTAAACGGACCACAAGCAGGGTAAAATATGCTTGTTATACATGCGGAAAGTTGGACGTGGAAAAGTTTCCACAAGTGGCAAAACAATATTTCTTTGCGATCTACGTTTTGTTTACGCAGAGTTCAATGTTCAGCGGCTGTTGCCTGCTTGCTTGCTACTCAAGCAGATGATCGAGGGCCGAAGAGGGTCTGGGTCTGGTTGCCCTGCTTTGCTTTCGTGCGACGTGCAATAATAGCTCAGCGATGCGGCATTCGCGTCACGCACTCCGCATCGGCGCCTCTCATCAGTATTCTGGACGCTGCGCGGCGATTCGCGACTCGGGATGTCTGTCCACACAACTGTTGCAATGTCAGACACCAACCACTCTACTCCACTCTTCGACAATACGTTTCCATGCACCCACTCTATAATCATAGACAATATAAAGTTCAATATTGAAATATCGCTCCCCGAGCACTTAGAACTCTCTCATTAGAATAAATGATATTGATGATGTAATTATTCATACAATTGCACAGCATTGGAATGAATAATTAAAACATTAAATTAATTGCAGCGTTCATTAATTTTGCGGTTGCGTTGCATTTCAACTGAAAATCAACTATAACTTGTAATTATTCCTCCTTCTTGTGCATCGTCTATTCACGAGGAGCAAGCGTTTGTTCATTTGTTCAGTGTTTCCGTGTTAGGTGTGGGTGGAGAATAAATGAATTGTTTCATTTTCCCCGTATGGGCCTGCACTTTATTACGGCAACGTGTGCGTTAAGTGCGTAAATATTTGCTCAACACTTCCTTCTTTTTCTCACCGCATTGCATGTTCCGCTGTAGTTTGCCTGCGTCATGCATGTTGCGGTGGTATTAATGAAATTTCCTAATTAAGTACCACAAGCAATCGTTCATGAAGTTGCATCAAACAAAATGGTTTTTATGTTCGGTACAGTACCATGAATATAAAATACGTATCATCAATGCTCATTCGTATGCTTGATCCTTCTATAGCTATTAATCCAGAAATCTGCTTTTTATATATTTAAATTGCCTCCGCCTTCAATATACATACACCGACATAACAGGGATTTATCACAATAGAAATTTCCTATAGAAATTTCATATAGAAATATATATATTGGTTATGTACATATCTATAGCTATCTAGTAGAAAAATGCATTGCAATTTGAATGCAAATACGCCGGTTTTAATTAGCAATTAGTTTCCCAGTACTGGAGTGGAGCTCGAGTTTATTTTAATTATTTAAACTTTTTCTTTATCGAGCAGCGAGGGCATTAGTACCGGAAGTAACAATAATGAAATGTCCAGCACAAAAGAAGTGCTTGTTAATTATGAACTCTAACGAGACGCTGATGAGTGTAGATGAACAATGACTCGCCTTCCGTGAGTTAGCTTTTTGGCCTTGTAATGCGCGCTTGTAATCAAGATACAATTGGATGCTGGCCAACAAACCACCCTCCGGCCAAACTCAAGGCATGTCCAAATAGTACAAGGGAAAAAAATGTTTCTCTGGTATTCTCTTTTTTGGATATTTTATTTTAATTTTGAGTACAAATAAAAATTCGACGGCGGAGCTGGAATATTTGCCGCACGAGCGAAATTAATTACGAGTGAAACTAATTCGAATTAGTCTTTTAGAGCGAGTGCGCTTCGATGTCGAATTTCGCGCTGGATAAATGCATTTCTGCATAGATTGAACTTAATCAAAAAAATAGCCGCCACCTAGGCCATCCATCCAACTATTTATCTATTCTTCTGTAGATAACTATGCTACGTGATATTATACGTGCTCAGGATTATCATCATCATGTTCACCTCAGAAGGGAAAACAACAGCGCGTTGTGGAACGAAGCGCGGAAACACGAGTAAAATTAAAATGCGCGTGTCGAATTACATTTTAATTAAAGCGTCGCTCTAGCGATACGTTGAATATTTTGATGATCGATGCATTCACGTGGGACGAAATTAGTTGCTATGCCAATAGCCAGCCGAGTCCTGTTCGATCTGTTCAGAAAACACCGAAGCATTGCGAGTTGCGATCTGTGCCACTTGAATCCTGCGCTTTCTATTGCGCTTCCAATGCCATTGCAATTCGATCGGCGTACAGCAATGCCATTCCCATACATAATACACGTAACTAATATGCGATCCAATCGTGCGGAAATGTGTATCAGGCTCTGATGCTGTTCCACTCACTCAATTTCTGCATGCAACACTTCACTCTGAGCGCAATGCGATTTGCGATCAATTGCAACATTTTATTAGTGATCCTAAACGAATTGCAAATGTATCAGGAGTGTTTTATCCTTTTCAAAAAATACTAATTACATTGCATTACCTTGCTTTTAATTTATTACGCACTTGTTTGAAATGGATAAAAATATATTATTTTGCTATGTTGCTGGCCAATAAATTGCCAATTAGATTAAAACAAGGTAATCCTTCCCCTTTTTCTCTTTGTTTAATTGTAATTATACCAAATGCTTGATTGAATTCAATTAGAGTGGAGGCGGCAGGCGACAGACGCGTTTAGAAGTTGCTTGTTGGGCTTGTGCTGAAAGCCTATCTGTTCATTCATTTTCCAGACGAACGCCAATCTGAGATAAGAACACAACCCCAAAAGTCTTCTCTTCCCGCGTCATTCTACTTCACATGTGCTAATTTTAATTAATTCCGAGCTCGTTGCGCGAGCGCGCGTGCGTTCTTGCAAGTAATTAGCAGGCAGTGTCTTGGTATCTTGGGCATGTGTTCGCTGTTTTATTATCGCTACGATAATGAGACTTATTGCTAAGTGGCTAATGTGTGTGTTTCTTGTTTGTTCCAGGTGAGTACGAACAAAAGTTTATCGAGGACGTGGACCTGTGGATTATCACCATCACTTAGATATTTTAATAAGTATCATGATTTTATTGGTGAGTAAGGAATGAATATTCATTCTTCTTCGAAGTGCGCCTCTGCTATTATTACACGTCCTTTTGATACACTTTCAATATATACCTCTTGGGGGTAAATATTGTTGCATGCACAACTTGCACGCATATATAGTACAATTATATGTTGTGCTTACACCTCACATAATACGCATTCGCACACAAGTATTAACTTTCCACGAAACTCACGTACGAATTGTATGATACTGCGTTCGAATCGCTGGCGAATACGATGGTTATTTCTAATTATTACGGTACAAATGCTTCTCTAATGGTATTCCTATTCGGGTTCGTATATCACACTAGTTCTAGGGAAGGAGAAGCTTTCCTTGAGAAATTAAGACGTAAAGTGCAATAAAAGAAGGTAAAAGTTCAATTACGTGCCTGTAGTGGATTTATTTAAGCGGTCTCGTAGCAATATATCTACACGAGGAGCAGGGTAACCGCAGCAGGTGTCTGGGACCCGTCGTGTTCGTTTCGTTTCCCTTCCTGCTTCCTCCGAGTTGGTCGTTTGCAGCTTCGCGTCGACAGATTGGCATTGGGATCACACTTATAGATTAATCCAAGCTCACCTTGAACGAAAATGTCTGCACTTTCAAAGCCTTGCATGTTTACGTACCAATATCGCACATAGTCTAGCAGGTGTAAAATCAAAGAACGATATTCTACGATGGAAGCTATTTAATCTGAAAGTTGAGTTGAAAGCAAGCTCGTATAGTTTAATAAAGGTTATTTGCAGTTTCCCATTAAGCTTGCAAGCGCGTTACAGTGGCAAATGCATATGCGTATGCTGATGATGTGCTGCGGAAACTTTAATGGAGCCGCGTAAATAGCAATTATCTCAGTTACACGAATGCGACAAGTGCCCTAGCATACTATACTGTATACCATATCATCAAAAAACAAATTGAAAAGCCAGCCGTCTTTGTTCGGTAAGCAGATTTGCAATGCAATTTTTTTTCGTTCATTTAACAGTCACATAAATACGGGCGCAAAGACATATGATTTGTTCTGCTAAATATATGTGCCATTAAGGACATCTGCACGATGCACGTTAATGAGGAGTTCCAGCTTTCTTGGGCGAAATGTCGCCGGGGATATGGAGCGCGAGTAAAGCTGTTTACTGGAGTCGACGAGCAGGAGCATGGCTGGCAATAAACGCGCTTCATTCATGCATAGCCTCACTACCCACTTGCTTAACCTCTCGGTTTGGTATCTCTACAGGCACACCCGAGAGCGTATGGTCCTGCTACTGCTTTGTTGTTTACTTTAAGAAAAGACCCGTGATGCGGTGTGTTGTCTGTCGGCTCTACTCTTCTCTGCCTTGTTCTGCTGAGAAAATGAAAAAGCAAGCAGGGTTTGTCCTTTAATTAGAATTGAAACCAGAGACGTGGACGCATTTTTCAGCTTCTTGATGATATCACTTTTCGTCGGCAGGTACAAGTATTATAATTTAGCGCCCACCCTAAACCTCATCTCGCATTATTTATGCTTCGTTTGATATTGATCCTTGTGGAACGCTCTACGACTTTGTCTTCTGTGCTTCGAGATAACTTGAGAGAGTTTAACATCACCAGTGCCAAGGTATGATCCTCGTAATAACCAACTGGGGCACCCACTGTTTTCTCTCTCGCCTTTCGATATTTTTACGACATGATCAATGAAATTTTACGAGCACGCCATCCTGCTTTTTTATTATTCCTCATCGTTATCACATAAAGGCATGACCCTTTTGTCGAAGCCCATTGACAGTTTACCATCACCACAGGAAGGCAGATGACTTAGTTGCTGAAGTAAACTTTTTCGGCTGAATTTTTGCAATTCAAAAACATTTTTGGAAGTTCTGTATATTGATCCGGCATGTGCTTGATGTGTTCTGCACTATACGCCCGCTTATTGAAAACTTTTGCTCGCCTGCGCATAGTGACCAGTTCAGATCCTGCTGCTTCTGCCAGCTCATTTAACTTTGTTCTATGTTGAAAAAGATTCAACTTTTACGATGAGAGATCGTTAAGTTTCTCGCCGCGCTTCTTGTTGGTTTTGCCTTAGCTCTTACCGGCGAGTTTATACGGGTTGAACCTTCCGTTCTCCTCATCCTTGGTACAGAAGAGCGTGGACAAAAGTGTTAACCGATAACGAGCGATACCCAACCTTGTTTCAACTACCAAGTATTCTTGATACTGACTTGACTTGAGCGAGAGTAAAAGTGCCAAGGATTTTGTGTATCGCGCGAGGATATCGACTATAATATGAAGGCATCGCTTGTAACTAATGTACGGCAATAAAATTTTATTTGAATGGTACTGTAACACATTAAAGACAAACATCTACATCTTTTGCAAGAGCAGTGATATTAATACTTTTTGAGTATTTCTCCAACGTTAAGTTTACTTTAAAAATTTTAAAAAATTTATTTTATTTTACGGTTACATGAAAGCAAATTTTGTTTTAATTATACGACATTTATTTCCATACTTGTATTTCACGAATATATTGACGGGATGAAGTTCAGGTGGCGCATTTCCCGCAACGAGATTATAAATGTCTGTGCACTTCGATGAAGAGTTGATCCGGTAGGACCGTATTACGGCGATTATGTAACCATTGTTCCTCATCCGTGGACTGTGCACGTATTTTCCATACAAGATACGTTTTCACACCGTGCGCCTGGCTGGCTGTGCTAGCAATACCTTCATTATCTTCTTATTTGAACGAATCGCATTAAGTGATGAGACGAAACACGCGTTCGTCGAGTCTTCTTTCTTTATCTTGGCAACACACACACTACTTCTCTCTGCATACGTAAAGCAAAAAACTTTAGAAGCTAGTTTCATCTTTTTAATTAAAATTATTCACCTGATGAGAATCATTAGTGATAATTAAATTTTCCGCTAGGCGGACAGTTCGCTTCGATTATTAATGGTTAATATGTTGTAATAACGCATTGCATTGAATCGGTTCAGTGCCATTGCTAGTATCCATGCGAATTACTGGATGTTATGCGACCGTTTGGTGGTTTTTCTCCACTGAAGCAAAGCCGAGCAAAGCAGGCACGTCAAATCCGAATTATAGTTTCGCACAACTGATAGATATTACAAAATAACTGAAGCATCTAAATGCCATCGAGCACTCAATACTCACGCAAGCACGCACGCGGCCAGCGTGGTTTAATTACTATTAATTTAGACGGTTGAAATGCAACGCATGCCGCCACATTCATTTCATTCCTGGATTCATTGCATCACATTGCCGCACGACGCGTTTATTATTATTATTACACGCTCATGCAGGACAGCTACTGGAATGAATCAGAAATTGAAATACCAAGGACCGCACTAGCGTAGCTTTGGCCCGGCAAAAGGTTTTATACACTATACTGACTAACTCACTCACTCGACAAAAATAACTAATTTGTCATCCAGTACTGTGGATTTAAATATTTGTAAATCTGTCGGCAATGCATTGCGTTGGACACAAAAGTTGCACAAGGCACGACGTACTGCGTAATGGGGTTGGATGGTGACATGAAAAGTTGGATTCATTGAAATTCATTGTGAATACACGACCAACAACAAATACAACACACCACACCACCCTGCTCTGCTTTCACTGCGTACACAACACTCGTAAATAAGCAAATAGAAGCTTTGATATTAATTTCATGGAATTTCTATTTACAGTCGATGATGGCCAACCCGTTCGTTCGTTCATTCGCTATTATTGCGTTCTAGATACCAGTCTATACCACGCAGTCGAATTTATGTTCAAACATACTGTAACTTTATTATGTGCGCGTTGCATTTATTTTATATAAATCCGTAATTAATTATTAATTAATATTTTCCGTAATTACGTATTAATTACGCATTATGAGCGTACGTTGCAAATTCAAACTGAAATCCCTGTCAATAATCTTTCGCAAGCTCTACTGAGGAATTGATTTGAGGCTGAAGTTAGTATTTCGAGTTGATAGCGGCACTCGATGCTATTTTCCTCGAGAGCGCAGCAAGTTTCAGGCTTACGGGTCAGGACAGGCTAGGATTGTGGTGGTGGCTCTTGTCGAACAGTTGTTGTTCTTGGCAGTCGTTGGTAGTAAATGCAATGCACCTTCGCAGCGCAGAAGTAAACAAAGCCATAAAGTCCATCTCTACACATACATACTTCTTTCGAATGTGATAGACGAGACAAACTTTGGTAATCATCCGACGCTTTGGCTCGGTGTTCCTGGGGAGGCAATAATTCAGGTAGATTACCAATGCACACACTTGTTAAGCTAAAAGGATTCGATCGTATTTTTGTCTTGCTTACTTTCTGCCAGAGAAAGAGAAAAAGATATAGCATCTTTGAGTGGAACCCAAAGTTAAGTCATATAACATTATCTGGTAGTTTTATAGTTTCCTTAGAAATTTCAGTTTGCCGCCGCCTGTCTAGTTCAAAAAAGATTCTGTTATGTTGTACTGAAGTCAAGACAAGCCTAGTCAGACTTTGACTGACTTAGTTTCGTATTGTTATGGTATTACCGACGTACTATTGTACAATACATTCCAGTTGTTATTGAGTTGTTAGTGCACTGCAGTATGCCATAGTATACGAGGAGACGTTTGATGGTCGCCTGGCCAACGCAACTAATTAGTCGAAATTCGTTATTACCTGTTGTGCAGGCTCGTTCGCATGCTTGAGGAAGGTTTCTGCATGAATGCCACTTCCAGCTTATTGGCGGTACCGGCCGGCCCTATCAATAGCGGAAACAGTGCCTGTTGCAAGATGCGCGCGTTGGACAACTTTGCTGCATGACTTGATGACAACCCAACCGACTCCCTGCCTGCCTGCCTATTGCCTGGTAACCATTGGTAACATACAAGCAGGACAGATTGCCCTTGTTGCATCTTGCATACAATTCATTGTTCTTTGGTGTACTGGAGGAGAACAGAGCAGAGGAAGGTAGCGCAGTGGGTAATTAAAAGGAGGCTTAATTTCTGGGGCAGCGGGCATGTTAGAACTGGTAGAACTTGTGATTTTTTTGGGGTTCCTTCTCATTGACTGCTGCGAAAAGCATCAACAGGACACGGGCATGTTGTTTGTACGCGGTGTTGCACTCGGCGGTGTTGACGTGCGGGAGGGCAGCATCGTCATGGTAACAGGAGCAAGCGAGTCCTAGTGCGCACCCGTGCGCCGCCTTCGTCCTGCGTGACGTCAGCCCGCCACCGACTCCACCCACAGCGCAGGATAAACACGACGATACCGCCTGTTGCTAGTCCTCCAGCTCTCGCACGCGGGTTTCCAACTAACTGTGTTCTGCACGCCGAACAATTTGCGTACCGGTACGTACCCGGGGTTCGTTCTCGATTTGTCTCTAGCAGCCATCTCATTGGGACACCTTGTGAGCACACCTGGACTCGATCTATGTGACGAGCTCGTTTTGCGTCAGGTATAGATCACAAACATTCTCTATAGCCTAACCCTCTTGTATCTCGTGTGGATATTGTGTTTCTGTTTCTGTTCTTTGAGTTAGGCAATCTTCTTTTAATTTTTTACCCATTTCCTCCGTTTGTAGGTCTCCTGAGAACTTAACCTTTCTGGTGCTCGGTAACAAAGTGCAATAGAGCGCGAAACACGAGCGCTTATTATATTCCCCGAGCATATACCGCGACATCGAAATGCGGCACAACATCAGGCGCATTCGGTAAATTCAAATGTACGTACGTATTGTGTATATTTTGCCCTCACCCATGAAAATATTGCTATTGACTTGCAAAGAACCCCAAACGACCTCCAGAGCAACTCGAGTTTCGTTTTTGTCCTCTCTTCTTCCGCGAACGTGAAAGCGAACAACTTTGTGACATATTCAAATGAGTAAAGCGCGGAGGGTGTACTTTTACATAAATAAATCAATTTTCAGCGAGGGCGCTAGCGAAGGCTTAACCCCGCTGGGTACTGAAACGCGGGGCTGCCTGTCGTGCAATTAATTCCAGTTTGATGTGTCTTTACAGATACAATATATTTACGGCGACCTCAGTGTGAAAGGTGTAATAAATTAATATATGAAGCGACAGGCGAGCTTGTTCTGCACTTCGTGTAACCAATTACACCGCAAAGACCTTGGGATATCGCATCTGGAGGTAGCATCTTGGACCGCACTTGGTAATTCATAACTCTGTCAGTTCATTAATCCGGCGAGTTTTATTCCAACCCAAGACTTGAAATTATTAAGATCGAATAGCTTTGGTTTAATTATCTTTTCCGTTGTTGGGCACGTAGATTTCTAATATGGGTT
>NBZA01000701.1:38216-50670 GCA_003054995.1 Aleochara bilineata
GTATTTCTCTATCTGGCTCGCTTGTAACCAAAGCGCGTAATGGAATTTCATAGTTTGAATTAGTTTCAATTAACCGTTCATTTCGGTCTGCACTTTAAGCCGCTGCCACCACCGCCAAGCACCATTCCCCTAACTGTAAGGGGCACACATTCCAAATCCCATCGTGTAGATGCAATTAGGATACTGGAATGGGAGTAATATCCCATGGCGTTAGGATATTGCAATCGCAATCGGGATACGGATCGTGGTAGGTCTTGTAGATTATATCAAAAACCCAACTACTTTTTACTTACGTTCGTCTTTGTGTGGGGTGACCTCGAACACGAGTGTTGAACTCAGGAGCAAATTTCGCGTACAAGTATATCAATCGAAAGCGCACGCGAAGAAAGTCGGTGGAAATTGTATGGAGCTATTGGGCGCGGGATTACAGCCCCATTGTATCCTATCTGTCGCCTTCGCATTCGCCTTTGCTGCCTGCCGATGTCGCGCAAAGCACTAACCTCAAGAGAGCACAAAAGTGGCGAGGGGTCCAACATCCTTGCGCGCTGCTCGTAGAAGGATTAAACTATTCTCTCGATCTCCCCGGATTAGATGGATTTTGATGTTGAAGACCAATGAAACACTTGTCTTCCTCATTGCTTCTACGTATCGATCAGTAATTTTCGGAATATTGGTAGAAGTATTTAAATGTTTTACTTGATCTTACGTTGTTTTTGAAAATGTAATACGGAAATGAGAATATTGGGCCGCTCAGTTGGAAGATGCATGGAGGGCTGAGGCTGGGGCTGCCTAGCTGTGTTCGAAATCTTTAATTAAACTCGCGCATTTGCGGACTTTACATTCGAAAACAATTAAGCTGAGACCGGATTAAAGCCCCAGCGGCAGCCGGAAGGCCGGCGTGCTTTCAATACGAAGGAACAGACGCGAACAGACCAGGCCGACGCACAATTATTTGACAAGTGTGCTCTCAATGTTCAACCAGCCAAATTGGGACGGTTGTCAGGCGCATTTTTTGCGCTCTCAGCCGCGTCCGGTCATCAATTGAACATTTTCCGTGCAATCAGCCAATAGTAGTTTCATTGACTGTATATCTATCTACTAAGCGCATGCTGAAAAAAAAGAACAACGGTAAAAAGTTGGAGTCAAACTAATTAACTGCCCGAATACGTTGGTATATTTCTTCGTTAAGAGGCGCAAACTACAAAAGTGCTGTGCAACTAGCGTGGCAAACGTAAGCGTGAGCAGTTGCTCGAAGGTGGCAGGTGTATTCACCGGAGGAAAAGCGCGTAATTAAAATGTCTGCCTAGAAGAAGGCATCCGCTCCGCGGCAGGAAGAAAGTGTAGGAAACACTTTTCAGAATTTATTATCGCCTGGCGAAGTCCTGGCAAAGCGAATTTGTTTGCTGTTGCTGTTACTCTACCTCTTCTTCGGACATATATATAAATCTTCCGATAATCTTTTTAAATCCAACCACCGCCAGCGATATGAAAAACAATTGACATGAAGAACAATGAGTTATTAATACAATTATTTAGGTGTTTTGTATTTTTTTAAAGAAATGAAAAAAATAGAGAAAAAATTAAAACCATTTGTCACGATCATTAATCCCAAGTGCATTCGTCTCTATGATTTTTACGAAGCTGTGCCGGATTTTTTACTTTCACCAGCTAGGAAGAAGTATGGCTTTTATGTCGTAATTGGCGGATGAAAGGCGCCTGTTGGTCTTGCCGTACAATTTACGCCCGACGAAAGAAGATGAAGGTCCTGATGAGTTTTGCGCGTCTCGGAGAGGCAGTTAGTTTACATTCGCTGCTCGTTCACTAATTGCAGCGATGATAATGACTGGCATTCGCGTTAAGTTACGCAAACTTTAAAGGACACGCTCGCAGCGCGCTCAAGAAGAACAAGAAGGCACGTACGGCTCACCATGGCGGCCGGAAAACTCCGGAATTACAGACGCGACACGTTGCTCACTTTTACTTTTAAATTATCATCAGATTTCCACCACTTACTCTCTTTAGATCCCTTTCTTCTTCTTCTCATACCCTTTAAACTCGCCTCCCCCTCCATCACTTTGCAAATAGTTTCATTGTGTGTTTAATCCTTGAGGACGGATCTTCAGGATAATCAGTTAGGAGTGGCGAGTGCCTCGTAAAAGTCACTCATAAATTTTAACTTTCAACGATGCTCTTCAGTAAAAAACACTACACCGAGATTGACTGACTGCTAGACATATCCTACTTTTGCGCATCTTGGGGTCATTATATTATTGAGGATATCCTCGCCGGTATGTCGAGGAAGCGTTATGAGTTGGTTTTTATGTGGGCAATGGGCGATAAAAGTAATAAAATATTATTACCGAAATTTAAGCGTTAACGAAACGTGCGCCATATAAAAAACGCATCTGCTCGCGGTGATAAAATACTGACGTTCGAATGTTTATTACGCAATAGGATATCGGTCGGGCTGTAAGTTTTGATTTAAATTATGACTTTTTGCAGAAAGAAATTGTTCAATTTTAATTGCATTTAAATGCAATTATGCTACGCTCAATTTAATTTCAAACGTGCGTTGTTCGTTGCTCCGGAGCGTGCCATGCCATACGCGCAATGCAATTGCAATTTTGCAGCGATAAAGCATCACTAGCCTGGCGGGTTGCAGAAGCGCACATTGTATAACGAAATCTCTTTGTGCTGGCCTGTACTCTGCGGTGCTGTGGTGACTGGTGTCGCTCAGACGAAGCATGTGCAGCCATCCGCTGTGGCATAAAAACGCACAAAAACAAAAATATAATTTGTGTAAATCCAGTTAAATTACACAATTTGCATTCATTGCAAACCAAGGGATGCCCATGCAAAAAATGACCTTTCTGTCATATTCAGTTCAATTATATAATAATTTTGATGTTCATTAATAATTCTCCTCTTGCTGGGAAAACACTTCTATATTTGGTTTTCTAACTAGAAAGTGGAAACTCCGCTGGCAGTGGTAGTGGCGTTGTCCTGAATAGAGGATGATTACGCAGAGGCATGTGTGCGCATGCATGTATTAAACTAGCAGCAGGGGTTTGGCAATCCACACAAACACACAAACTCGCTCGCCGTCATTCCAATCCATCCATAGTTCCGACGGCTTGATGCGAATGAAATCTGCAATATTGGAAGTTACATAACGAGATTCGTTGCACGTTTGCATGAATTCGCCCGTGGAGGTGGCGGTGGCGTTGGCGGCGCTTCAGTTTGCCTAGCATACCACAGCAGACAGCGCAGCGCTGAGCACAGCGGAGACAAACACACTTAATGAACGTCACAAAATATCATTAAGCCACTCATGAAATTGAGGAATTGCGTCGAATATGTTTAAACTTTATTCATGCACATGCACGCGTATTGGCTTACACTGTTTGCGTTTTGCACTACCATTCGACACTCATCCATTGATTTTCAAATTTGCATTTACACTTTTCGAATTTGAGAATTTACCTTGCCATTAGAAAGCGAATCGAATTATCGATTGGACAGTTGGCAAGACGAATGAGATGGACCCAACCAACGTCTTTTTTCTCTTATTTTTTATTCTTTTGCGACAAGCCCGGGGAGAATATTGGTAGTATATTAAAAATTCCACAGCTTCTCTAAATATTTGCGTTTGCATGGTTTGTGCGTTTTCTTAAGCAGTGCGCGTTTGTTTGCAAGAAGTGCAACATGCTGCCATTGATGATCCTGAAGTACTGCCTGCTTGCTTGCTTACTTGAAAGAGATAGCAAGAGAAGCAGCATAGAGAGCACTTCTGTAAAAAGATTTACTCGGCAGGAAAATCTTGCTTCGGCAGGAGGATGAGCACTCACTTGTGTGTTACTTGCGCAATATCATTCTTCCTCAAGGAAAAAATTATGTAAGGGCATTCCGCGCGATATGCAACTTTACTAACGTTGCTATCAGCTTGCCCGGCCCGGCATTTCCGGAATGCATCTATCTCGAGTTCGGTCATGCATCTTGCATCTTATATCTTCATGAATCTCTTGAAAAAAGTTTTAAAATATTAAAAGCGTGCACGTCAATGAAAAGCAAACTAACATCTTTATAGAGATGAGTCTGCGTCTAGGCAAAAGTATCACTTTGCATCTTCTAGGTATTTTCCAACAAAAAATTAAATTTCCTTTAGATTTACTTTTGTATAATGGAAACAAAAGACGCGAAAGAAGAAAGGAATATGCTTTGCTATAGTTTGCATTGTTTTCGTTTGGGGATTGGGAATCTCGGATCAGCTTCCGTGTGGGTGCGTATTGGGGCCGCAGAAATAGAGAGATGCTGAGGGTTCTTAACACTCACGCACATATTGCTTGCATTTATTGCCATCACATCATAGATTCAGAACAGTACACGCAAGGGCAACGAAAATGATTTACTACTATTCTTCTTCATGTGCTGCCGACTCAGCTTGCGCTAACGTACATTTGTAGAAGTTTATCCTTGACAGAACTGTAAGTTATAGTTATGCCACTTTGGTTGTTGGGCGTTTTGAGGAACCAACCAACTAAAGGACTGATCACGCGCCTAGTGCGATTACCTGGTGCTGATTTTTTAAGTTAAAAGAGACATATTTAAACTTGCTATTGCACGTCCAATTGCAATGCAATGCCGGGTAAATAAATTCTCTCTTTGGCTGCAGCGAGAGGGTAAATTCAATTTGGATTGCTGTTTACATTGCATTCGTTACGCAAATGTAGACATACGAACGTTTTTCTATAGCACGAGGCATCATGAATATAGTTTTAACTAGATTTTTAGTTCATTTTGAATCATTTGAAAATTTAAATTAAAACTTATAAATTACAAAGTTACAGTCTACTGTACATTTATGGCGGATTTAGTTACAGTGGCACAAAATACACGGCGCTGGTATTATGTTGCGCTTGCAAAATGCAGTATTGTTTGTGTTAGCAACGGGTGAGCATGTTGATAAGTGATTCGTCTTTACACTCATAATTCTGGTGTTTTAAGTGCAATTTTGAGGGTGTTTTTTTGATCAAGGGGTATATGAGGTAGTGGTAGCGCGGTGGCGTTAGTTACTTTGTCAATCATTTGCCACAATTACGCGTAATTAGTGAGTTTTGTGTGCGATTTCTATTGACATGAATATGAAATGTGGACGGTCCACCTGTTATCGCGTGATAAGACGAGCCGGCCTGGAACGGATGACGTGACATGCAGCAACAAGCAAGGTACACGCACAAATATGCATATAGTACACACTCAATACTTAATATGTTTTGTTGTTTGACTATAGTCTTACAAAAATAATACTTATTTGAAAGTTTATATATTTTGTAATGCTAAAAGTAGAAAAGTAGCATAATGGATTTAAACTGTTTACATTATTCTTCGGTTATCCACTGTTGTGTGTACTTTCCATGGCAGGAAAAAAGTTCTCGCACTTGTTGCAAGCACCGCGGCCGGCGGGGGCGGCTGTGCGACTGCCGGTTGAGTGCGCCAACAGCCCTTCAACAAGTATCACTCATTCATTCATAAGTAAAAGTACTCCCGCTTGCAACTCGCTATAATTTAGCATGTTTCTGCGGTGCTGTGCCGTGCCGTGCAGTGTGGTGGCGTGCTGCCTGTATGTTGATGATGATGATGGCTGCGTCCTGCCTCATGGCGCCTCGCGCGTGCCAGATCCCCTTTTATCATCGCCTATACATCAGCCGCACATCCACCACTCTGCCTCTGTACCCATATTCTTATATAACACGCATATTATACGCGCACTTCACGCTCTCTTGAAGGACCTGAAGAGCGCACTTCTCTTAGCGTATGCTTCTATAATTCTTCATAATTGTTTGAGACAACATTATGCTACTACACTCTACAATAACACGCGTTGGGAGTATTTTCTTTTGCCATGCATTCGTTGGCGTTGATTGAGTGTGCGTCGACATCTACTATATTTGTCCGACATTTTATCATTACCCTGGAAAGGTGCATCCTGCTTGCAGTTGGTGCGGTGATTTGCTGGCGTAGAGCTTTGAGGCCGTTGGCAAAGCCAACAAGTACAGGAACGAACGACAAACAGTAATTTATTTCAAACGCATGCGATTCGCATCCACCTGCTAGTACGGCACTCTTTGATGGATGGCAAAACTACTCTCGGTGTGTGTGCGAAAACGCGAAATTAACCGGACATGAAACGAAATATGCGCTTTGAATGGCAACGCTAATTACTATTGCCGCCATCCGTCGCTTTCCCAGCGTTCAGCGCCGCGTTGCCATGCGTTTCCTCCCATCGTCATTGTAATTCCAATTTTGCTGCATCGAAATGCTGTGATTTTCGATCAGTTTGCGTTACCCCAATGCAATTTTCGAATAAACAAACCCAAAACTGAAACTAATGGTGTACTAATAATGTTTTATTTTGTTTTTTTCAGGTAAGTTCCAGTCAGTTTATTATTTCAAGGGATAAGTGAGTATGTTTTGAGCCATTTAATTGAAAAACTACGTAGTTATGTAAATACCATCGAGTAAATCTCGCTGTTTGTTATTTATTTTAATTGATTGGATATTATTCCAATGGACAAACCAACGCCCGAACGAAGAATCTACGTTTGTGCGATGGGCGAACAATGGCTATTTAAAACATATTTTATTAAAGCCATCATAAACATGGTAAATTGTTTATGTGTGTTTGGAAAGCGCGTTTTTCCCTGGTAAATGTGCCTGCGCGCGCGTTGTTGTTGTTGTTGTTACCGCCGCTCGCCTCCTCGTTTGGTTTTGAGCTTTGTACTTTGTACATTTTCCATCGATTTTCATTTGGGGTTAAATCTCGAATGAAATTGATAGACATTTCTGGCCGATTTTTGTCCGATTCCAATTGGTGATATTTTTCTGCTACGCACCGACCGCAGAACATCTACATTGACATCTATTTGCGCACTTTTTTTTATCCTGCCATGAGCTCGCTGCTTCCCGGGCAGAATATAAACACGTGTACGTTCGCTGTTTCTCCCCCGAGGGCGGCGGACTCACGCTCACGCTGCACAAAATCTATTAGCTTAATTATACTCAATATGCAAACAAAACAGTTACGCAATGCAATGCAATTGCAATGATCGGCGTATACTTCGTTCTGTGGTTTTTCTATGGTTATATATTTTACAGGATCACGATCTGGCGTTTCATTATAATACAATGCATATTTATTATCTAAATAGTTTGTTTCTTTTTTCAATGGTCAGTGGAAATAACAAAGATTTACGATCCAAAAAAATTCAATTGAATTTGAATTTTTCAGTACGTATACTCCTATGATCAGGCTGTGCTGACGAAGCCCCATCAATATTTTCAGTTAGGGTGAGCTTCTGTGTCTGGCTTGCTTGCTTCTGGAGCAACACATTTGCATCTAAATTGAACGCACATACGAATCCTACATCTGACTAGACTTATAAGTCCTGCTGTCGATCGACCGACCTACACACCATTCACCATTTTTCTCTATTCTTCTCTATTCTGTCGGATAGCGAACGTTTTTGTTGTATTTTCTTAGCCGGTCCGGCGATTTTTTCTCCATTGCATTGGCTTAAGGGAAATAAATAGACAACTAGCAGACAGCGAATGGACGCGGACGCTTTAATCCCCGATTCAATTAACAGAAATTTTCCTTGTTTTTGCCTTGCCGTTCGTGTTGTTCTGCGGCTATCTCATACGTAAGCTGCCTCCATCGCTGCCGAGATAGTGTGGTCTGCGGCTAGCTTTTGCACCGCGCTTCCACACATACCAGAATTATAACCGCAACAGAAGAGCCCCTCTGTTTGGCGAAAAACGAATGAGATATCAACCAGCATGTACGCCCACGGTAACGGTGGAAGCGGCTATTGTGCGCTCGAATGCTTCCAAATTGTGCAATTTTAGGTACAAAACAAGTACACAGACTTCTTATCCTCTCCCGCTGCTTGTGCTCGTCTGTGTAATATTTTGCGAGCACTAGGCTTGTGCAGGACTGGAAACAGATGCCTTGCTACTAAATAAATTTTAATTACCTTAGAGGGTAAAGGAGGCGCATCGTTTATTTTGCTTCATTTGTTTATTTTTTAAAGGTTGCCTTGCCTTTCAACTCAAGCAGCGCATGTTGTTGCTAGAGTTTTCTCTCTTTGCTGTCGTGCTTTATAGTCACTCACAGTTGGCAGAAAAACATCCGTTTGTAGAACTAAAGGTACGAAAACCAAGTAAAAGTAAATAAAATTGCCTACGGAAGGATGACTAAACGATCTTAGAACTCATTATTTCTTCCCTTTTTCTGGTTGTCTTCATTTTCTTCTTTCTTGGTTGTTACTGAAGGGAAAAAATCTCTGAGGAATTGCTGTAAATTTGGACGATTATTGACGCACTTGAAACGGCAATGTAATCGTCGAATTGCCAACGCGCTGGCTGGACAAATAGATGTGCTGTGGAGACGATCCTCCGTCTGTCCGTCCATCCGTCCGTTCGTCCATTTGTCCGTCCGGATCGAATCAATATTGTAACGCAGCTTTGCGCTCTTCGACAATACGACAACAGACCGACTGAACGGCTGTATTTGACGTGGAGCGCGTCGAATGCACACACTGCTGAGGACGACCGCTTATGGTCGTCTGCTGATGAATTGTCCAAACCGTCGCCATTGGCAAAGGACTTCTATTAGCAATGCGTTTTGAGTATACTTTCAAATATTACACGGCCGTAAAAATATGCATGTGAGTGTCTGTTGTGTTATCACAGCCGTTGTCCGGCTCTGACTGTTGGGACTCAGCAATTACACTCCGAGCAACACTTAGGCGGTGGTACTTTTATGTACGTCTGGGTGGAATCTCGAATCCTTCGGTCAAGCGAAACTCCGAAATGTTGTTCGGGATTTCAATAGCAAACGGAAATGAAATGGAGAGGTATTGCCCAGACATCAAACTCGCCGACTAATTATACAGCCGGCACTGATTTCCCGCAGGATATGCAACATATTTTATTCGTGGCGGCGACGGCAATGGCAGGGGCGGCTTCAGCTGCGTTGCTGATATATTGCCAACAAGCGCGTGCTCATCTCGATTTCTATGCATTTCTGTGAACACAGTGCACTCTCGGAACTCGAACGTGATTACAAATACATAGAAATAAGTTTCGGCTTCCTGTTAATATTAAAACAAAGCAGATAAAACAACTAGCGCGTATTTATTGCCTTCCTGGAATGTATATTGGGAAGAATTTTATATTGTATTTTATTATTTTATTTAAATTTTATCAAAGGCATATTTGAATTCAAAATTATCCATGCGCGAATATTCTCTGTCGCCCCATGCGAGAGCGAGTTCTGTAGTTGTTTTCTAGCACGCTCTCCCAGCCTAGTCAAAGTTTGCCAGCCGATTTTATTAAAAAATACTATACCATATTTCATATTATTAAAATTTATTGCAGCGTAAAAATCTCAGTTGCTCTACACGACGCAAATTACGCGCTGCGTGTGCGGCCCGGCTGCAAGTGTAGTACAATTGTGCCTGCAATTGCAGTTTAGTTTTGCGCATTTTGAGAGTACAGAGCGCTCATAAAATCAGCGTCGACGGAAATTGCGAGTCGAAAGTTTAAGGACAAGTCGCGTTTTTAATATTCCTTTGTTGGGAGGTTCAGTGCTATGCCCACGATTTGACGAAACAAAATATTTTTCCAAATGAATTTATTATAAAGCTGAAATGTCACATTTTATTAAAAACTTGTCGGGTTTTTATTTTACTCGCTCTCTTAGTACTCGGAAAGCAAATCTAAATCTATTTGTGCCTAATATCTACTTCGATAAAGTAGAACTTTTATTTTAGTGCGTTACCTCGTGCCGGTTATCAATTTCAATTTCAGTATCAGTTTTAGTTTCCTAATTTTCAGACTTTTTAGAAATGGTTCAAGTGTTTGTTATTGTTGTTTGGAACCAAGAAAGATACTCACATGCGCAGAAACGCGAAGAAATGTGTATGAGGAGCACGTTGTTAAATTGAAATAACAATATATCATCGTTTAGATGCTGCCACAAGATGCTGGCGGCGCTACAGACAAACACATAAAATTGAGAGCTATGACCATCTATATTTCGTCGTTACAAAGCGCCTTTGCCAGAAGGGCACGTACATATGCTTGCCTGCCTGCCGTGACCACCACCTTGCACACATTGACCGGCGATTACGGGGCTTCATCCTCAAAACCTGAGTGCTGAGATCGTTTCCTTTCCACACTACGTAGAGTTTTATATCGCATAAGAAATCCATTTCTATACATACGTATCTTGAAATCCAATTGCAATTGCGACTAGTTTATCGAAATATGCGATATCGTTTCTGAATTTCTTATATTTCTTTCATTTCTAGAAATAAAAAGAAGAAAGTAAAGCAGAAAAATGAAAGTAAAATTGCTGGAATGCTGATTGAATATTCAGGCGGTAACTTTGACGGAAAGTGATTTGAATGTTCGTGCGAAATAACGCGTAACCACGAGTAAATTCCATTGCACGATGCTGGCTGCTTTTGCCGCATTTCGAATCTTAGCGACGTCAGCTTTTTTAAAAACTCAGCACCGAAAGTACAAAAGCGATGCTAAAATTTTCATAAATTCACACGTGCACTTGCATAACACAGCACTGATTTCTTCTTTGAATTTCTTCTTTCTTTTGGCTGGCGCAGAGAAAGCAATCGGAATGCAATACATCACGACGATGTACAACAAGCAAAATATTGCACGATGATTGCATATTTTTGCTTTAGATGTAGGTGCGTGTATAAGCACAAGCATAATTTAATTCATGAATATAATGGACTGTTAAATACACGTCAAAACCAGGAGGATAACAATGAATTCGAATGCTGCCCATGGCCATTCCAAAAACACAAAACAAATTGTTTGCCAAATGCAAACATAATCTTCGCATTCACATTTCGAAAATGTGAGCGCACGCCGCCTAATTCCGCACTTGATTATTTAGCAAAAACCGCACGCCCTCGGCGTAATGTTTTTAAATCCTTTTTCGGTCCGCGGTTTTAAATCTAAATACTTTATGCATAGCCCACGTGTTTATTCCGTTGCCGCGCCACAAAAATATATTACTCACTTCCCGGCGGAGTGCATTTTGATGAATTCTGAAGCTACTATAAGCTGGGCACACAAGGGATAGTAATATAATTAACACTCTCATCCATCCAGCCATAAGCGAGTGCAGTTCGCAACTAGAGTTGGGGCAGACATGACAAACCATTAGTCACTGTCTTGTTAGAAGAGTCTCATTTCCTTGCAACACGTATTATGACATTGATTAACATCAGTCACCTAAGAATGGACTTGAATTTCCTGCTTGCCATCCTGCCGGCCGGTACTTGGCTGTTCATTCTCGTTTTCGTCCAAACCATCCCTTCACGAGAGGGTTTAATAGTTTATTTAAACACGTAAGAAGTGTATGGGCTATGCCGCCATCCTAATTCGGGATTTGCGGGCGCGAGTACCGCCACTAGTCCTTGCTTCTCCTGATGCACGCTCATGAATTAATCATCCGTTGATGCGGTGCTGCGGCTTAGGTTTAAGGTGGTCCAAGGAAGCAAGCGCACGCCTCCGAAATAGAAATGAGACGCTTGTGTTGTGTGGCTGATTTTTAACACGTTGCGCTGTATTGCATTGAATTAAATGAATGGAAAGAAAGCAACATTTTCATTTTACGAGCGCAATTTCGACGCCCAAACCGTGATCATCCCATCGCACCGAACGCACTGAATGCCAACTCGCATCAAGTGTGCCCTTTATATGATCATACGACGATATATTACACAATAATTACATTTTTATAACGTTGGAAGCCAATCTATAAAACGAGCAGAGGAGCATCGACGATCACAGCAACTTTATTAATAATAAGCGACGCGCCTCCGAGGCAAGGCAATAAAACGAGTCAACGAGTACCTCGCTTCTCTCGCAGACAACAATTTAACTTTAAGCTTTAGTTGCTGCCGGGTAATATTATATGTCGTTGTATAAATTTTATGCGTGCATAAAACGTCTCTCTGCCAAACACTTTGACGCGTTGCAAAATTCATCGTTTTTTTGCTGACACATGGAGCGGGCACACAACGCAGAACCATTTGTCTTTTGTTTTTCGGGCCACTGCGTTCTCAATCAATTTACAAACACACAGCGCCGCGCCACGTCTCGTGTCCATTCGCTCGTTTCATTTCATTCCATTCTAGGCATTCCTTCGGCTGTGAATTACGCTTACGCTCTAGCATTGGATAAGATACTTAGTTTTAATTATATCCACAGTTTGGCGCATCCATCGGAACGAGCGCGTCGAACCGCTCTGACGTTTATTGGCCGGCTACTCTACTCCGCGTTCTTCCTGCTTCTTTCTTCGTACTGCCTGGGAAATTTCCCCAGCGGCCTGTTTTTGTCCGTGCGCGATTGCGACTTT
>NBZA01000707.1:15575-42587 GCA_003054995.1 Aleochara bilineata
CCGATAGGTCAAATATTAGCCTAACTGAAACAAATTTGGAGAAAATTCAAGTTAAATAAATGATAAGTAATTGTTAGCTAACTGCAGCATGCATTAATCGTCGGCGCGAAGACGACGCGTTTGGTGTGGCGCAAGCCTCACCCAAGTCGCCGAAGAAAGAGTGGAGTAGCACAGCGAACATAAATTATAATTAACTTTAATTAAGTAGACCAATTCTAATTACACTCACACAGTTGCAATCCGACGATCCTACGCTGTGGCAACAGTCACACAGCACAATATTGGAAAAATTAACTTAATTATACCCAAATTCAATTAGCGCTAATTAATAAATACGATACTTACTAACGTACAGTGTTGCTGGGAGTGCGCGCTCGATAAGGTTTTTAATCGTTCTTTAACTCGACAATCATTAATGCATTGATTATGGCGCAGCCGCAAATTGTCTAATTTGTCAATTAGATCGACGAGGTGATGTCATCGCGCACTTAATTGTCGATATGTACTTAATTTCACGTGGTGATTAGTTCATCTTAAGCAATATATAATTGTGCGATGATCTAACAAGAATTCGCCATAAAACGGCACGTGAAACGCGCGCCAGTAACCTGTTGAAGAGGCAGAGGCAGAGGCGCCGTTGCGAAACCGGCATGCACAGCTGCCGCAGCCGCCGCCAATGCCACCACATCCAACAAGCGCCGCTACCGCTGCTGCTGCCGCCACAACCAGCCAGCCAGCCAGCGAGCAACTGGCCGTATGTTTATTTATGTGCCACCGCAAAATCATGTCATTAATATAATCAGGAAGCATGCGTTGCACACGCTCGTAAATCCGTTTAAATTTTTAATAACATCATTTTCATTACATTTATTTCATTTCATTACTGTAATTACTTTATTGACCAAGTTGATTAGCACTGCATACGCATGACAATGTTTTTTCATTGCTATAAATAGGTACAGAATAAGATATAGTTTTGTTCTATGACACTCACTAACAGACTTTAATAAATGTTAGAACATCATATGACACGTGTTGTTTGTTTTAATTTATTTCATTATTATATGAGCTTTTGTTTCGAGCACTGGATTACACTGATCTGAGCGTCGAGTATAATACACCTGATTGTATCATCAGCATAATCATAATTAATATACATACATATGTATAATGCATATTTTTGCCATTATTTTTCCTATCACTAGTGCGCGCTGTGCTGATTGCAAGCGCAAATTTTATTTATTATTTTATGCTTTCGCAAATGTAAAAGCCCGCCCGAGTTAATTATTTCATATTGCAATTATTACCATGTATTACAAAAATTAGAGACTCTTTAATGGAGATTTAAATATTTGAGTTTGCATTTAAAATTTTAATTGCTGGTCCAAATATAACAGTAATATTTATATTATATTAATTGCAAGTACCTGGATTTATTTCAGCAAGGGACAAATAAGTTGCCCCACGAATCTCCAACAATCACAACAATATTGATGTCTGTCAATTTATGTAAAAGCATTTTCGCCTCCAAATTGATATCACGAATATGGTGTGCGGATATTATTTAAGCATATTATTTGACGACTAATCTGGCGAACACGAACAGGTCTGTGATATTTGTTTTCATGCAGGGCAAATTGAAATCTGAATGAAGCTGAAAGCTTGTCGCGACGCCACAATTATATTTCTAAGCGCTGTTTGTCGTCGAATGCATGTTTTGTTAAAAGGCACTTTGATTGCTTTTATTGACTTGACATTGATATTTAACCGAATTGCCGAAAGGGCGGCTTGACAAACCGAATAAGTCGCGATATTTAGAAATCGTGTTCGGCTTTCAAGATGAGCCTGACACATTCATGACACATCGTGTCTATTTGCTACAAGCTGATTGCTTCCATCAATGGATGAACATGATTTGCATTCGCTTTTTCTTTTCGGTTGCAGACGAGTCAGGATGCGAGGCTGACATGGCTGAAGGTGGAACGGAAGAGGAGAGCGGCGAAATGTTAGGACCAGCGGCCGTGCCCCATCAGTCGCCGTCGGCGTTGAATGTTGTCATCAAGTCTGAGGTAAGTTCCATAAGTTTTTCTTCATTTTTATCATTGCATATGGGTATAAACTATTCAGCAATTAAACGTGTTATCAAATTAAATATAAATTTGTATGCAACGCGGATTTTATACAATATTTTGTACAAACAAAAACCTCAATGCGCACTAATTAATGATGTGCTTAATTAAAAAAAAACATATGATATGCAACCCTCTTCGGCAAATAAAAATATAATTGAATCCAAATATTTCATATTTTTACGTATTGTTATAGGTATTTTTTCAATATTCACTTATCGTTCTTCTGGAAATAATACAACAATAACTAGTAATGAAAATATTAAAACGTGCAAGCGAAATTAATTTCAACAATATTTTGGGATAACAATAAATTTATGATGCGCTAATTTAATATAAAAAACGGGTATTTGTATAATACTTCTAAATGAATGTGTGCAATTAAAAATGGCTATGAATTAATAAATTTATTCATATTTATACTGCGTTTTAAGGGATTTGCACGCATTGATTTAGGGGCAAAGTCAAGTGAATATAGGCAACTTCTTTCACATTTTGATATTTGTTATATATAATATAACATAGAATTTGCAACCATTATTTGTGATGGCGCAGTTTAATTAAAAAATACAATATTTGCCATTGAATGCATTCAATTTGTTAGTGCATTGCATTTTTATGTGTTTATCAACGAGCAACGAAATACGAGAAAAAAAATCCAAATATAAAAATCAAATAGCGACTGTAAAAAACGAGAGATGGGGTTGGGGGGCGAAATGCACAAAGGGGTGTGCATTTTTAGGCGCATACAATACAATTTGCGAATATAATAATAATAATAATAGCAACGGATAAAAAATAACTAAAATACGAGAGAAAAAATTGACGGGCAAATAAATAAAACAGCGCTCAGATGGACGACACATTAAATATGTAAAAATAAAAATTGAATCGGTGCACAATTGGAAAAAAACACAGCCAGCCAGCCACCCCCTGGCCACCCGTATGGTAGGCAACATTAGCAAATTTCCAGCGCTGATGAAAAATTGATGATGCCTCCCTTTCCGCCTGCCTACACTCTCCGCTCCCCGAATGCATTGAATTTTTTTGCATGTATGTATAATGAATGCGCGTGCATTGCAATACGATAATATTTAAAGGTTCTCAAATTTTAAATTTCATCCTGGCTCGCCACACACACACCCATATGTGTTTCAATGGTTAATCTACTTTTTCAACGTGGATTGCGATGCGAGTATGGGTGTAAGAGAAAAATTAAACGCATTAAAAATACAAATGCGCTGGATGGACGTTGATGAATGGATAGAATTATAATTATTGTTCAAATATCACACGGCTATCAGACAATAATAAAAATTTGCATTTATTTTATCTCATTTGTTATTTATTTAAATTATTTGCTCGCAGTTGACAAAAGAATCAAACTTTGAAGTGCGCAGCGCATCATCTTGCATCGAATTCAATTGTGTTTATTTGCAATGCGTCGGCGTTATTACCTAGGCAAATTATAGCAAATTGGAAATTAATCACAAATATGATAATAATCACGTTGAGTTGCAGCGCGCTTTTTCGATTATCGCATCACTTAAAGCCATCGCCGAAATCAATTAAAAATATAAATTAAAAATCGCATGAGTGTGCTGTTCGCGTTAATTATTAATTTTAATTATATTATTAGTTGCAATTGCCTTTGATTGACTCGACTCGTATCGTTATCGAATGTTTTTCAATGCGTCAAATGTCTGTCTATCAAGCATGATAACAGGTCATTTATAGGTACCTGCATCCATTTAAGTTGCAATCGCATTAGGTGTGTATGCAACTTGTAAGCGAATTATGCGATAACTGATTGCTTGCAAATGGGAAAATTGCTGTCAAATGTCTGGTCGCGTCTAATGCATGTTGGCAAATTGTTTATCCGGAACGGAGCCCCGCTCAATTTTAAAACACTTTGTGCAACTTGCGTTTTAAAGAAGGAAAACGCGACGAAATAAATTAAATAAATTGCGTAACAAGTGTAGCTGGTGTGCTTTTGAGTGTTGGGAAAATTTATCTAATAAACAAGTAGGAAAAAAGTGGGCAGCGGTGAGCAGCAGCTCACAGGGACGAAAAAAACTACACAAAACAGGCACGAGGAGGGTGTTTGTGTAACCTATGAACGCATAAAGCGCAGCAGCGCAGAGCGACTGCCCTGCGCGACTGAGCGTGAGGATAATTTATAATAAAAAGGACAATTCCGCGACATTAAATAACGTGCTTTATGCTTGCGCATTTCTGTCATTGCTTCTCTTCGCTTTTCCCCCTTTTTTCACGTTTTGATTGTGAAATAAAAGAATTCGGTAATTATCCTGACAGCGCCGCCAGTGGCGTTTGTTGTCGACGCACATTTTAGAACAAATGCACTTGCAGAAGCAAATTTAGGGAATGCTCACGCATACGCCATAAACTCCTATGCGGCGTTGATTCGTAATCCTGCAACGTGGACGACCGCCGTAATTTCACGCTGCTTTGCATTCCGCAACCACCATCGCCCTGTGATAAACTAAACTAAATAACAATAAGTAACAACAAACTAACTCTCGAACGAAAATCATACACAGGCTGTCACTGAGGTGAAAAAGTCTGAAATCTCATTGTAATGACTGGCGGACATTTTTCCATTTTATTCCGCATTTGTCCATATTACCTCTTCACCCTTCGCACGCCCCATTTGCATGCGTTGTCTCACACACTGGTACAGTGTCCAGCTCCAATCGGCCATCTTCCGCGCACCGAATGTACGATTGTCTGTATGTATGTATGTATACGTACGAATGTATGTACCTACGTTTGGTTCAATTTTTTATTCGCTTTATACGCTTTGCTTTTTTATCCCTATTCGTATCCCGCTCCCCATCCCATCCCATGGTTCGCTCCTGCTGCATCGTAATGCACGACTGCGAGCGCAAGCATTCATTGCAAAAATGGAACTGTCCCGATCGCGCGCAAAAAACGGGAAAACCTAACAAACTGATGTAAAATTTTGCATTAACGAATCGCGCCCGCGTTCGACATGCAAACTCCCTTCAGCCCTTCAGCTCTCTGTCCGAAGCGAGCGAGCGTGTGTGTATAAAACGACCATTTTTCGTAATTAGTTAATTATGCACGTCGAACATTTGCCCTCAGCCGGCGTGTGTGTATGTGGAATACGAATGCGATTCCGAAATGAACGAAAAATGAACGCGCCACCCCCACGTCGATTGGGCGATTGGCTGGAGTGATTCGCATACACATCGCATCGCATCGCAGCCGCACCGGCCGGCGAGATAGCGGGCAACGAATGAAAAAATGAATTTTATTAAAAATCAATACTGCGCGAGGCTTGACTACAAAAAAAACCCGCGCGACAGCTTACGTGTGTGCATGTGTGAAGGTAAAAGGACAAATGGCGTTCGGTTTTTTCGCTTTTCGCAATGCACCGCACCGGGCGGACGCGGCCCGCTTTAATTAGCATGCCGTTATGACGCAACTGCTTTGTCATCGGGTAATTGGTATAAGTAACTATGTGGGCAATGCACTGTAACAGAAATAAATCTCCAGTGTGTATATCAATCTGGCGCAAATAACATTCGACTCGTCACTTGTTCTTGTTCGCCTTCCGCGCGAATTGCAAGCGATGGATATACGACGACTGTGAGTGATATTCAGTTCAACTCAACCCAACCAAACCCTCATCGATGCGATGCGATGCGATGCAAGGCAGGCAAAGCCAGGATCTGAGCGGAGTGGAGTGGGTGCCGAGCAAGGAAGGTTAGGTTAGGTAGTAGTCATAATGAGAAATGACTAAATGTACAGATACAGCGGCAGGCGTTTGGTTGCTGGGGTGTATGCGTCCGTCCGTGTGCATGCAGAAAGGGGTGGCTGGCCGAGCAACTGCGACGGCAACGGAGGCAGAGGCAGAAGCAGAGGCGGCCGGCGGGGCCGAGCGGGAAAATTAATGTTATGCAATTCTCGGAAGGTGGGAGAGAGAGTAAATGTAATTAATTATCTGTGTTCGTAATGACTCTGACTGATGAGGTGTTCGGGCATCGGGCGCACAAAACCTCCCTTCGGGCGCAGGCGGCAGTCGGCAAGCGGCAAGCGGGTGGCCCGCATCCGGCCCCCCGACGAGGTCGCACTGAACTTGACTCAACAAGCAACACAAATGCAAATTCTATCTGAAAACTGAGAGAGCCTTCGTCCGAACAGAACCACTCTAGTGCCATCTAGTGTTATCTCTTATTTTATTTCATTTTTATTGCCTTGTACTTGGCTTGTATGACATGTTTGAGTCGTCGATAGGTTAACCAAAGAATGATGAGCTGAAGGAGGACGGAGGACGCAGAAAGGCGAAGTTTATCATGATAATCATGAGACGTCAGGGTGAGGGTGAGAAGGTTGTAGGAATAAGTGCAACACTTGAATGCCGGCGGGAATTTATAATAAGGTTTTACTGCTTGTTGGATTTCCACCTTGCCTTGCACCTCTATCGTCCGACATCCAACATCCAGCTACAGCCCCTTTATCGACTCCGCCACACTCACAGCAACAGCGCTGGCGGTGTTGGAGGCGCATAGCCTATGGCCAACCAACTGATAACGTTCTCTAATCTATCTTAACTCCTTCATCTTCCGCCTCATCTAGGAATTGCTAGTTTTGCGTTGTTAATCACGTCGGATGCGAAATAAAGTTGAGCGTGTAATGAACGCAGTCCTCTCCTGGCTCATGGCTGGCTCACCCTCGCCTGAGCGAGAGACTATCAAAAAGCTTATGATGAATCCATATAATTTCAATGCTGGTTACGCTCGCTCTCCATTGTGCGAGTATCGAGCAAGCACTCGCTGACTCAATCGTATCGCAATCGCGCTGAAAGTTTACTTTGTTGCTTTGTCTAGAGCAAAGTTTCCTCCAGCATTATTACACTATTTGGGTTTACAATCGTGTTTCGGTCTTTTTACGAGGCGATAGACAGCCGAATGCCTGCATTTTGTTCAATTTCTAATAGCGCCTTCCCAATATGATCCGAGGGTATTTGTTATGCATTACCAAGGCGAATACGTCCACAGAGGAAGGAGCCAGCGAGGCCAGTGAGTGGTCAATGGTATAATATTTCAATATATTTCGACTTTCGCCGATAGCATACTTCATATGATTTGAATGCGCTGGAAACGGTCGTGAATTCGAATGCGAATGATGAAATTTCGCCAAATTCAAACACACTCACTGACCACCGAGAGGCGAAAGCCTTCGCCGATATTGAAACGAATGTTGCAAATGTAATAAAAAATATGCAGGAATATACCTATGTATGCAGGCGGCGATCGGCCAGATCGCCAACATCGCACCAGCCTAAAGCCCTCTCAAATCTATTTTCTTGCCTCGTCTCGCTCCCAAAGCGCTTCATCTTTAATATTGCCGACTGCCTTTCCTGGTCAGTAATTCCTAATATCATAACTTTTCCTTTCGACTTCAATTTCCTTCGATTGCTTTACAACTTCTTCCTCTACATAAATGTCAATTTTCATACATACTAGGCAACCCAATAAACACCTACATATATCCATAATATTTTATATTTATTTCTTTGAATATTTCGCACTGAAAAAGAGAAAAAACAATAGAAGGAGTAAGCAAGATTGCTGGTTTTAAAGTTTAATGCATTTGACATAATGAATCGTGTTGGGCTTACTGGCCAAAGAAGGCAGAGAGGAAGAGAGAGAAGGAGAGGAAATGAGAAGGGATTAAAATCGAGGGCGCTGGTATAGAAGATATAGACAAATGAACAGGACTTAGTTAGGCAATAATATAAAATCGATTGAATTCGGACTGTAATCGTAAGTTGTATTCGAGTGGATCGGCGGCGGCGGGCAGGAGGAGGAGGAGGAGGCAAGGCAGTGGCAGCATCCACCAAGTCGTCGCGGCCGCTGTGTGTCGCTGGAGCGTGCGAAACTCGGGGGCTTCGGGTTCTTCTTCGACCCCCGTGCGCTCGGCACGTACGTGTATGAGTAAAAGGGGTGAAAACCCAATTGCGGAGGGCGGCGAGACGCGCAGCAAGGATATGCGGGGCGGCAGAGGCAGAGGCAGTGGCAGAAGCCGAGGCAGCGGTGGACGCTCGCTCCGCTCCGGCTGCGTTGCTGGCTGGCACATAGTCCTCGCACAGCGAGCACCACCTCATTTGAATTTCTAATTAGCAAACCTCCATGCAATTATTGGATTAATGTAAATTACGACGACGCGTTGTGCTCACTGGCAGGCAGGCAGGCAGGCTCGTTTGTTCGGCGAGAGAGCAAGTGAGAGGAGCTTCGTCGGCGGCGGACGCGGGCTGGGACGAGGCCTAGAGGGTGAGCAGCGGCGGCGGCGGCAGCGTGCTGGCGCGGACACGATACGACGACGACGACTGCGACGACGAGTCGGCTGAGATGGGGGTCGGGCGGTGCGCGCGGCGTGCGGGGCCGGGATAATTAAAATCCGTTGATTAATATGTAAATTTAATAAGATTACAGTTCCAGGAACGAATGGAGCTATGCCTGCCTGCCTGCTGCCTGCCGGCTGGCCTCCTCCACTTGTGCGCGTTTCGCTTCGTAACGCTTCTACACCTCCAGCAGCCAGCAAGGCATTCCGGGGGCCGAGACCCCCTTTCGCTCTCCGAAATGTGCACACACGAGCCACACTCTCACTCACTCGCTCTCTATCTCGACGAATTGCTACTAAAACTACGTTCAAACGCTTAATACATATTACAATGAGGCGCACAATCAGCAGACAGACGCATTTATAATCATCTCATTCCGGGGGATTTTCCACTGACAATGCAATGCGTTGGATGGAACAAATATCGTCTTCGCCGCGTCTAGTCTCGTCTTCCGTTTCATTGAGTTGCATTTTTAATGCTAACGCGATCCTTCAAGCGTCCTTTAAGTTATGCATATTTGTCCCCCTTTATTAAATCCTAGCGCATTATGTGTGGTTGGCGTAAGAGCGCGTCGGGACGCAGTCGTAATAATAAGAAATCTAATAATTATGCTAATACGCTCATTGTTGTGTTGCGTGCTGTTCTTTGCGCCAGTTTTGCTCACTTCATCCTCTCTCCCAATACAATACACAGCGCGCACTCACTTGCATCATAATATCGAGCCTCGAGAGCCTCCACATCTATCCTCGAGTCATTAGCATGTAAATCAAACTCTTTAATATCGTTTGTCATGTTAATTAATCAAATCTAATTAAAGCACGCAGCGAGAACGAAAATCCAATCGAGAAGTCCAAGTCCCATATTTCGGGGGACGGAAACTGCCATTGTCGTTTAATGTCCTTGCCTTGCGCTGTCCGCACTCAAAACAATACGCAGTTGAAAGACAATAGAAGTAAGAGTGTAATGTATTCACAGCCACCGCCACCACAACCGCCAAACAAATACACGCAGGAGAGGAACCGAAAGTAAAATAAAAAATATGCACCAAGAATTAATTACTTGCCATTGTACAGCTCGCAAAATTTTTTCTCGATTATTGAATTGAATGAACGAAAATGCACGAAAACGTGGATTTCCTGGCAGGTCGTAAAAAATTGACCACTACATTATATTTTTACGGGACATTTAAAATAATAAAAGGCTTTTCGGGATGCTGACTTCCAGCGCAAAGTATAATTGGCATCAGGAGAGCGAGAAGCAGGCAGGCGCAAGCGGTTTAGACTTTTTTCGCAGCATTTGAACGTTTGAAATTTGTGCAAAAATAAAACAAAACGAGCGACGCCGTCGGACGATCTAAATTACTTAAAATTTTGGGATTCCAGCGCGTTTCAGTGTGACATTAGTGGAAAGCTGGGAGAGTATAAGTCGAACCTAAAGCCAGTTCGTTCGTTCGTTCGTTCGGCTGAACAAACTTGAATAAAATGCGCGCACGCCACACACTTTCCGCTTTGGTGCCGCTGCCGCCTCGGCTGCCGCTTCGCAGCCACAGGCATCGCGCCGTGGCGCGCGCCCCTTGCGCGACCATAAATTTCTCTCGAACGCGCGCGCTCCTTTAAACCGCCACATTCCTGTTATTATATCATTATCACCTTGTTTTTCACACCTTTTAGCTTTCTTGCTTTTTGCTCTCGCCTCACTCTTTGCCTTGCTTTCGCCTCGTGTTTGTTTTTCTTGATCAATAGTGAAATAATGCTTCAGCTGCTTGCGCTGTCTAGTTAAAATATTGTTATTGTACCTACAGGAGGTATTGCACAAGTTACTGCTACAGCTGGCCGCTGGCCGTAGAGCAGTAATAAATTGAATAATTAAACACGACTTTCAATTTGATTTGCATATTTTCACGCGAGACTCGTTAGTCATTACTCATTAGTTGGCTTGGTGCTCCAGTTGCATAGCACTGCATTGCATAGCTGAGCCTCGCCAGTGCCGCCACCAGTGGCTTGAGTGACGTTCGCCTACAGCAATGCCCGCGGTGACGTCACTGCACACATACATCGTGAAAAAAGCCTAGGATAGGTGACCATCGCGATTTGCCTTATCATATACAGGATGTTGCACCTCGCAGTCAGCAGTCAAGATAATAGTGGTAGTGATGGTGGTGGTGGCGGTGGCGGCTGCACCAACTGTCACTGCATCTCTGTAATAGCCGTTTGTGCAGTGCTTGTGAAAGGGGTGGCAGCAGCCGAATGGTGGGGAGATGAGGCGAAAAGCGAAAAGCTTTTTTCGTCGAAAGCGGACCGAAAAAAGCGGCGCACCTCGGCGCGCGTCCCCCGAGCTCTGGATGTGGTCCCCCCAGTCCAATCGACAACACACACGCATATGAGATGAGAGGCGGTCGGTGGCAGCGGCGGCGGAGGCCGAGGAGCGAAACGAACAGGAAAAAAAACGCGAAAAAACAAATGATTGGTGGATTGGTTTTTAGTCAGCCATGTTTAGGCACAGGTCAATACTGCACTTTTGTAATTCCATTTTTAAATGAATTCGACGCGCCACCCCCTCTCACACGCACACATGCTTGCTTACATAATGCCAATGCCGCCGCCAACTCTAACTCCAACTTCACTGCCACCGCCACCAACGCCGCCGATGAGATGAGATGAAATGAGGATGAGGATAGGGATGGGGATGCGTATTTTAAATTTGTATGCATGCGTTTTCCTCTGATGACGTACATACATGCGTGTGTGGGTGTGTGTGTGCTGCGCGCATTATACAATTTTTTTGCGTCCATCATCATCGTTTTTATTTTGTCGTCATTTCGCTCACACCACTGCCGCCCCCGGGCGCCCGCTCGTGCGCACGCTGTTTTTATGCACGGACATTCAATGCGAAAATGCAATCATGAAAAAACGTGATGCACAAAATTTTTTCCACCCGCGTCTACTGCATGTTTGTCGATTGTCGTTAATTATCATTCGGCGAGGCGGCATGGGCGATGTGGAAACACCCGGTGGATGCCATGCGTATTATCGGTGCATGTCGCGATGATAAAAAACTGCGTACACTTGCACGCGCGCTATCTATGCCCGTTTCAATTATAATAATTATAGCAAAAAATAATTAAATTTAGAGATATTTTTCCGGCGATAAAACTCGTTCATTGCGTTTTAACCCCATCCTCCTAGGCTTTGCCTCACTTCCAGCGAACGAGATGCTAGCTACATAGCTGGGCATTCATGAGAGTGGATACATGATTACTCAAAAATTGAATTTTTTCCATTATTTATTTACGGCCTTGTTTAATAATAATGAAAAAAAAACCAAATTTGTTGGAAATAAATTTTCATTGCTTGTTGTGCTCAAAATGTTATATAAATATAATCTTTTTTGTTACCATAAAATGGTTAAGATTTAAAAAGTGTAGCTACATACTTAAAACTTTAAGTTGAACTTAAGAAAAGAACCTGGCTGTCAAAAATTAAAGTCTAAACAACTGGGCACGTCGGCGTCGGAAGAGAGTAAACTTTGGAAGATAGGTATGAGAAAATAGGGCATTGCGCTGCTAGTGGCGCTACCGTTGTCCGCACTAATGCAAGCGTATCCTTCGCCGACGAATGCGAGTACATACATTATTCCTGGAACAAAGTTTGGGAACGATCTGCATAATATCTGTTCCCCATCAAAATGCACATCACGTACACGCGTATACACACTGATGGAGTGGAGCGCGAGCGATAGAACCAGCTTCAGCCTGGACCAAAGTCCTTTATCCTCTCCTCGATCCGTCTATTCACCCTCCCTCGGACCGCAACTCGCTCTGCTTGCCTGCCTGTCTGCTCCTCAAGTGAACGCAATCACAATAGTTTTGCCAAATGCGCATTTGATCTTTACGACGTTTACCAAATGATGCCCCATCTATTACATTGCATTAGGTATATTAAGTATATAATTTGGTAGGCATTTTCTTCGAATATTTTTCTTGGAGTGCCTTTTCTAGTGTAGTCTTTTCCACTGACGAAATAATTATAAAGGCGTTGCGTCAGTCTTGTCTTGTCTGGGAAGGAGACAAGGAGATGGAAGGGAAATGTTTGCTATAATTATATATTCTTGGCGAATTTGGCGTTTTACGCTCGGTGCTCGCTTGCTTTTACATATTGCGAATGTGAATGCGACTGCGAATTGGTCTGCCGCACGCCCATCGGCCCAGCCCAGCCCAGCGTCGAGCCCGAACTCGAACTAAAACTTAATTATAATTAATTAATACGACTGCTACGCGTGCTCTCGCCTACTGTCTTTCTCGGCCCAAGTCGGCGGCGGCAACGGCAGCGGCAGCTGAGGGTTCACTTCGAATGTTGCGCTCTCTGTGTGTAATTAGAAACCTTTATATCAAAATGAATGCTGTTAATTAACGAACACTAAAAGACATTACATTATGTTATGCTGAAATAACTACAGATTCGACGAGCGCTGGTTTTTCCAGCTGCACTGACTGACGCTGACACTTACGCTCGTGTCCTACTCGTCTATTCAAGTCACCTTATCGCTGGTGTCCGAAGAGCAAAGCGTTTATGAAATTCGAATTGCTCGCTGCTGATGCATAAACAAAGGGCATTTTTTCACGTTTTGCAGAATATGATCGCGTATTGGTTCTGCGTGAGCCACGCAAGCATAGGCGCAAGCGGCAGACGGGGGTCGAGTGCTTATTAAACTTAAAAAACAAAGGAGTTTTAATTAAACACATGCCATACTGAATTCGACAAACCTGGCATCCAGTTTCACACATCAATTGTTCGACCGGCGTTCTAGCCATGGTTATTCGAACGCTGGAAAAATTTTAAGTTTAAAGTGGAAAATTCATATGTACAATTGGTTTTCCACTTTTCCAGCTTCTACGGCTGATGAATAAACATTAGCAAAGCAACTCCCTCATCATATCGAGCGTATTATGCAAGCAGCGCTCGTTTAAACATTCTAGCCAATTCAATTATACATAGAACTACAGTATTCATACCAAAGTTAGGTTAGGAGCCATCCAACTTGCATGGGTTTGGACCTGGAACACAAACGCATAAACAGACAAAAATGAAAAGAAAACAATCCCCTGTTTATGTGCGGATGTATTTCAGTTTGCTTTACTTTTACTTTTGATCCGTATTTGCTGATTTTTACCCTTCATTGAGCGGGCAGAATGCACACACGCAGACGTATCGACGCGAGGCACTTGTCTCAGCGCAACGTAAATATTAATTACGGACCTATCAAAAACATTCACGAAAAACCTGCACGTATTTTTCCGTGTGCAAAAGAAAAAATAATTATTGCACGATGAGCGTCGAGAGTGTGCATTGACGATGAATATTTCAAGTGGAGTCACGTGTATGTCTGGTCAAGCCAAGCCAAAGTCAGGGCAAGTCAAGGTATTATTTTCAATTAAAAATAAAATATAGGTAGGTAAATTCATTCGTATTAACGAGAGATCAAAAACCAGGCACGTAATCAATTTTTTCATGTTGCGTCCACGTATGAATATAGAACATTTGTATGAATATTAATTAATTTGGAAAATTTTTATTTTCGCCCCCAAATTCGAATTTTTTTTGCTCTATGTTTGTCGGTTGTGGATGTGGATAATCGCTCGAGGGTTGCATTTATCCAAAGATCTCTCCACGAATGCATAATACACCCACCTTGCGCTTCATATTTGTATTTACGTCTGACCTAAATTCGCACAGACACCCTTGCATGCTTGCCCGCCGCCACTGCCTCTGCCTCCAGTGCAAGCAAGACATAACTATAACTAACGGCGGTAACAAACCAGCAACAGAAGTCTGAGAGGGCGATAAGAGTAAGAGAAGGAACGTCGAGTGGTGTGGCGAACAGCAGGTCCATTGCCATTAATATATTCTTTGCATATTGCATAATTACCAAGAATTGTTGAGGGCTTCCGTATACTAATTAGATGCAGACTACGTTGTTATGCATTGCGGGTGAGATTAGAATTTTCGAGTTGCCAATCCTATCCGCACCTCATTCCAGTCAGGGGGCGGCGAACCAGAGTGTATGTGCGGTGTGATAAAACACGATGCACTGTCAATTTTTGTTAAACTTTCAAATTAATTAAAAAATTGATTAATCAACGCTTTTTGCACGCACTTAATTGATGAATATGCCAAACTGCTCACTCCAGTCCAGTTCAGTTGCATTCCACTCGTGCACTGACGCGTTTAATTTAATAATCAGTAAAAAACGAGACACGTAATTAATATGTGCTTGCATGGAAGAAGCGACGGGTGCTTAATTTTATTTCGATGCAGGCTTGAGCTTGAGGTTGGCATAAGTAAACGCAGATAATGATAACGATTAGCTGGGGGTGGCTCGCGTCCAGTTGTGTGCTTGCGCTTGTGCTAGCGTACCTTTCGCAGCAATTGTGTGGCTGCTTAGAAGAGGCGACTACACCCAACTCAACTCAACCTAACCTAACTTAACCTTACCTAACCCGTCGAAATTGCGCATTAGATGCATTGCTGCAAGTGGAATTAGAAATGCAGCACGTAATGATAATGCGCGTTCAGGGCACATACAGGATGTCGCATTAATTAAAAAAATTCCGAAATGAATTCAACTTGCACTTGGTGGCTGCTCCAGTGCCCCAAAACGACACGTCGAGTTCGATTCGGTTGCCCCCGAGTGAACCTCAGCCGTCCGTCCGACCGACCGTTCGTCCGTCGGTGGTGAGCAAGCGGGAGAGTAAGCAGATGGGGTGGCAAGTACAGCGGGTGGCGGCCAGCGGCCAGGCGAGAGCTCTTTGTGTAGTTAGTGTAATTAGTGCCCCTGCCTGCCGCCCCCGCGTCGCCGTCGCTTGTACACTCACATACACCAGACGGGCGTCTGCGATTGTGTGCGTCTGACTATGCAGTCGCCTTGGCCGCTCGCCGGACGAGCCGGCCAACCGACAGACCAACCCGTCCCTCTCGACTACCTTATTTAAATGCAAATGAGCTTCATTTCGCAATATTAATGTGCCTCACACCCGCAGCCTGCTCGCCCGCTCGCTCTGTTTGTGCTTGCTCTTCGGGCGCGCGCTTAGCGTTGGCGCTTGTGTGTGCAGAGACAGGCATGCTTGCGCTCGCGCTTGCAGTTGAAATTGTTCGAGCGCGCTTCGACCACCCTCTCGCGCTCTCCGCAGACTAATATATACGCTTCGAGGGGAGCGCAAAGGGTTGCCTTGCCTTGCCTTGCTCTTGCTTTCGGCCACTCCAATACACATCCAATACGCAGACACTAGAACTAGGTATACGTATGTATGCACTTGAATTAGCGCTTAATGTATACAAACGGAAGCGAAACGAACGAACTACGGTGTAACCGCTCGTTCGATATTGGCATTCAGCGTTCGCAAGACGTTTGACAATGTCCACTTATACTTTACCTACTTATGTACTTTCGCATTCACTCTTTCGCATTATAACTTTATAAACTTATGAAGCACCACACTTTAACACCACGAAGGATGAAGGAAAATAAAAAGAGCAATAAATCATTAGGAATTTAAGCAGTCAATTACGCCAATGACAACTTAATAAGCTGCATGCTCATACCTTCATATTTCTTGAAATTATATCTCGCATACAGGGTAACACATTGCCTTTTTGCACTCATCGTCGATAACTTGTTACTTACGTCAAGCAGCAAGCAAGCAGGAAGGCCGGCGGGGAGTGCATTAATTTAAATGTAAACATGAATGTAATTATTCGCGATTCCCTCGATTATGTGCTCCGCTCTGCGCGGAATTATTATAATTACGCATTGTAAGTTATGCGTGGCAAAAATAATGAAAAGTTGATTGGGAAATTGCCCTCGCGGCACCCAAATCGAAAACGCACAGAAATAAAAAACCGGACTGCCGATGGTCGATTCGCATACATAACCTTAAACTGCGGCAGGAGGCAGAAGGAGAGCACACACACGTTTATTATGTAAATCGAAATGAAGCAGTCACGAACATGTGTTATTAACTATCATTAATCATAAATTAATTAAAAATTATTACAGTGCGCACACACCGACCTCACCGTGTGTATGTGTATGTGTGTGCGAGAGGACGTTTTGTAATAAGTTATGTTCGCATTAAGCGCGAACTGCGCTGATGCAGTCGTTAATGCAGGCAAACTGCATTAATACTTTGTTTGTATCGCCTGCGCGAGCGCAGAGCAGCGCAACGCGGCGAAAACAGATTAACAACAACGACGTTTTGCACAACAAACGTTAATTACACTTTGGGCTTCCACATCTTCAGAGATGGCTTACATAAATTATGTGTCTTTGCAACGGAGTGATCAACGTTTTAATGCATAACATTAACTGCACATGTGCAAGCGTAATTCACGTTCAACCATTTTTACGCGTGTGTAATCCTGCACAATTAATATCAATCGAAGAGAACACTTTGTAGGTATAGTTGGTAATGAATGAATCATCCTGCAATTTCACATTTTCCATCTGACATCCGCCGATGATTTTCCATTCAAATTCCGCATTATTCACGCGTCTCTTGCGCGCATTCATCGTCTTGCCAGGCACAGGCACAGGCACAGGCACTGGAATTGCCACCCCTTAGTACATACATCAGCCGATGAATCATTCATTAGGTTCAATCAGAATTCCGTGCATTTGGCAATTAGTTGTGCTTTTCTCGTTGCAGGGAAGTGACCGCGAGAGCAGTGTGGGTTCACCTGAAGCCGCATCAACCATGGGTGTCGATGGAAGCACTGACCTGCAGCAGCATCTATCAACGGCCACCTCGACGACGTCGTCCACTGCGAGCCAGAAGATGCTCAACAATCGCGCTGAAGAAGCTGACATGAAGCCCGCCGCGCATCTGAACGGAGCCAGTATGTTTCTCTTCTATTTTAATTCTGCGGTTACATCTCACATATTTGTTCTCTGGTTTGTCCAGTGGCTGGACTTGGCCTGCTTCAGAACCTTCAAAGCCTCGCGTCTCTGCAGAGTCTGCCGCAAGTCGCATCGCTGGCGGCGGGCCTCCAAAGTATGGCTAACCAGCAACTCCACGGGCCTCTAAACCTCAGCGTGGGCGCCTCCGCCAACGGTAAGTTCGCACTCGCCAGCGGGCAGTTACCAACTGTTGTTGAACTACGTAATGCGTTCCAGGACCTCAAAGAAGCGCCGAAACCAACGCGTCAGCTTCGCTCCTGACGACGGCCGCCCCTCAGCAGCCGGCGCCGGCCCCCATGCCCCAGTTTATACTGGCCTCCGGGCAGCTAGTGCAGGGCATCCAAGGGGCGCAACTGCTCATCCCGACTTCTCAGGGTAATTTCAATTCACCACTTTGCTGAAACATTTGCTCAAAGACGACTTCGGGACTTTGTTTTAGGTTTGGCCACGCAGACAATCCTCACAATCCCGGTGAACCACGTTAGCAGCTCGGACCAGATGGTCAACCTAGCGCTGAACAACGGTCAAGTGGTTCAGACCTCGCTGGCCAACTTGCAGGCGATGGCCCAAGGCCAAAGCACCATTCCGAATGTGCCAACAAGTATGCTACCCAACGTACACCAAATTGTTTTGCATTACGTTTTGCATTTGCAGTACCAACACCGACAACGAATGGCACGCACGTCCCCAATAACATGTCGCAGCTGCTGAACCCAACCAACTTATCGCACCTTCTCACAAACGGGTCCTCGACGGCAGCGCAGCAGTTGTTGCAGACCCTACCGCAGCTCTTGTCAAATGCCCATGCTGCAGCCGCCGCCGCCAACAATCTGTCATTGCCGCTCACGCCGCCCAGCGCACCCAGCGGCTTGTTGCCCAGCCACACATCGCCCGTCTCCTCCGTGTCGCAGCCGCATCGTCGCGAGACCCATCGCGAGAGCAACCACTACCCCGAGAGCAAGCTGCACCTCGCCACTTCTCTGGCGGGCCACAACCCTTCGCCTCCTAGCAGTCTAGTCTCCAGCGCCATCAACCGGCTGAGCACCACCAACGGCGAGCTCACCATCACCACCACCTCTTTGCCCACGTCGGCTCCGCAGGCTACCAGCACGAACCTCAAGCGGTCGCCGAGCGTCTCTCCCGTCTGCAACGACAACTCGACGGCGGATCTCCTCATTGACTCGCCCAGTGAGTACGCAATTATAGATATAAGATCTGCGTGTGTTTCTTTGAGCACACATATAATAATAGTAACGATATAAAACCAACCTAATGACGATCGTCATCATCATTAGACTTAATTAATGCGACTACTGCGGATGATAAAATGATTAATTACCGAATGAATTTGTACGAATGACGCTCACATATTGAATAAAACGTACAATCGTACACCGAGTGATACGAATATGCCATTTGCAAGCGGAGCGCGAAATAAGCACCTGACTCGAGCAAATTACAATTTAATTATTATTAATGCATCTCTTTTATGTAATTTAATTAATTGACAATTAAGGAAATTACTTACATACATATAATTTTATTGCCTCAGAACGAAATAAATCATTATTTTGCCATGTTCCCCGCTTCATTAGCTCATTAACTCATTTACTGATAATTGATGTGTAATTCGTAGATCAACCGACCATAAATCAAACGAGCAGCAACGTGGTCGACGGCATCAACCTGGACGAGATAAAGGACTTCGCCAAGGCGTTCAAACTGCGCCGGCTGTCGCTGGGCCTGACGCAGACGCAAGTCGGGCAGGCGCTGAGCGTCACCGAAGGGCCAGCGTACAGCCAGAGTGCGATCTGCAGGTGTGTACCCGACCGGTGTAGCCGGCGATCGTGTCGTAGAGTTCGTGCGCGCGCTTGAATTGCGATTCGTTCAGTGTAACGCACAATCAGTAAGTAACTGCTTGGTTTGTTCCCAGTGCCCTGGCCTCTCAGATGTTTGCCGCCGCGCAGCTTTCCTCCCAGCAGCAGGCAATGTATGTGTTCCTAGTTCTTAAGCATCTTTCCCCTTAATGATGAGTGCATGCGAGTGTGACTGGACGAAGAAGAATGAAGAATTGGAGCCAGGGCACTGGCAAGCCGCGAAAGCAGTTCAGTTCGGTACCGCTAGAAAAGTATTGTCAGTGTCCTGGTGGCTGTCTGGCTGTGTTTGATCTCACACTCTCTTCTTAAGTTCTTTTGAATAACTTATCGCTTGTATTAGGTTTGAGAAGCTGGATATCACGCCAAAGAGCGCACAGAAGATCAAGCCGGTGCTCGAGCGATGGATGAAGGAGGCTGAGGATAGGTTAGTACTCTCAAAGGGCGCGCACGCGACTATTGCAATAATTCGCAGCGTTTATTCCAGATACAAGAGCGGCCAAAATCATCTCACCGACTTCATCGGCATCGAACCGTCCAAGAAGCGCAAGCGGCGTACGTCCTTCACGCCACAAGCGCTTGAACTGCTCAACGCACATTTTGAACGCAATACTCATCCCTCTGGTGAGTCAATCACAAAACACGAGGTTCATAAAAGGACGAAAAAAACTAATATTTGTACTTTTTAGGCACTGAAATCACAGGATTGGCACATCAATTGGGATACGAACGCGAAGTCATTCGTATCTGGTTCTGCAATAAACGACAGGCATTGAAGAATACAGTGCGCATGATGTCGAAAAGCATGGTCTAAGTGCTGTGATCGCAAGACTTTCAAAGGGCGTGAAGCGAATGCGTATTTTTCTATTGCAAACTGAAAATGTCCATGTGAAACCAATGTATACGTAAACTATCAAGCGAATCCTGCTTAGATATCCTGTACATAGACAGCAACGACTTAATTATTATAACAGTTAGATGCATATTCAGATGGGACGATTCGACTGAACTATCGTGGCTATAATTATAGGCATTGCAATGATATCTTACCTGAACTACTACAATACAATACATTCTTCAGTTGAATTTCCGTTTTGGTTAAGATGAAAAAATGAATCACGTTTGGCCTTTTGCATTATTTCTTCCGTTCAGTACGTAGCTATGTGAGGAAAGCTTTCATGTCGTCGTTGGGGCGGTGAAGCATGGAGTATGAAAACATATTGTGATACTTATGATATAATTAACAAATGAAAAATTAACGTTTGGCTTTAAAGTTTTAACAAACAAAGAGAAAATAGTGACTACAAAGAGCAACAAATGTATATAACAAATACTATGTTTTAAACTATTGAAATATTGAAGAAAATGTACTAAAAACGTAACTACAAATACTTTCCGTAATGTAGAATTCCAATTACAACTAACGTAAGCGTATCTTTAATCGTGTACAAATTTGTAAAGTTATATTAATGCTAAGTCTTCTTTAAGTATAATTATAAGCGGAAGTCTGTCTGTGTGAAACTACTGCGTAAATTAACGTAAACGGTAATGATTAACTGACTATCTAGCGTGGTATGAAATGCTGGGTGTGTTGTTGTTGCATCTTCTATTCTGCGACAGCAAGACACACGCGTGTAAACAGTAGAAGAACGCTCTTGTTCTTTGAAGAAACCAAAGTTCCTACTAGGCTATAAGCTCACGAGTAAAGACAAAGAAGATGTTCTTCTCGAATAACAATGTCATGTAAATATTTATTATCATACCTAGTTATTAAAGTACTAGTTGCCAAATATTTCAATGAATCGGCTGCGGCAGTGAGTTGTAATAAGCTTAGAGTTGAAGGCAGAAAGGATGCGAGCAGATTACCAGGGGATGAAATCGTGTACACACTAAACGCATATATTATTTAATGAATAGTATTGCAAATGTCTTCAGTTTCTAGTGCAATTTGTGGATACACAATTGGGTAGTTTATTTTGGTCGGAAGTGTAAGAGTACAGAAGCGAAGAAGACACTTGGAATATAAATTCTCAACAATGTGAAACAGAGTTGCAAATTTAGACGAGTAATATGTGAATGATGACAATTGTAAATGTTCGTGATGTAGATGTATACTGATTAAACTAAATAAGTAATTAACTAATAACTTATTTGTTTAATTGCTTCCTTAATCGTGCACTGCCTTTATGAATTACATACAATGGTTAGAAATTAATCATATCATAAGAAAAGCCTGTCTGTCCTTGTATCCAATTCATATTTAGATTTGAAAGTACAATTATAAAAGAAATCAAAAGACAGTTTATTGACGTCTGGTAATTTATTGTTTACTTTTTTAATTTATATCTTGTTACTTGTACTTGAACTCTTTCTGTTCTATAACAATATCTTTATTAAACTTTTGCATATCTATTGCAGTAATCTGCAAAAACTTAACTAAGAGATGGCGCTCCTATACATTTATAACAACGATTGACCCTTATCTATACACACTATCTTTATAAATAGTAACAGCACAAAACATTGAATATGGTTAAGAGCACGTGTATTATGTTTGTTGAATATTAGTGCTTTAGTGTTTGTTCTTCAGTGACTACAATTAATTTGTTTCAAAGGTCAGTAATGTATTTGTAATTTAGTTGAGTATTGCATCAACTGTCTCAAGGTTCTTTCGTGGGTTTGAATAAACAAAGAAGTATACAAGTGTAGTACCTTAAAATATTCATTCTGAAACAATAAATCAAGTTTGGAGTGTGCAAACCAACATATCGATTATAATGGTATAATAACGACACATTAGTCACATATTATCACTTTAACGACTTCCACTAGTTTATTACATACAGCTAGAATGTTTATCACCTTACAGAGAATTACGGAAGTAATTTAACAGCGGGTATACAACTTTTAACGATAAATTTGAATTAGACTAAACTTACAAGATACGCTTGAATAAATAATACTTGACGATTTGCATGTTGGCCGCAGGCTCATTTCCAATTTAAAGTTCCTTCCAGTGGACAATAGCCCTCTGCGAATCGGGCGCCAAGCCGAAGGGCTTGGTATTATCGGAAGCAACGTATTTATTCACTTGATAATCCAGCAGCGCTTTGTAACCATACACGCTTTCGCCCAATTGCTGGAAGCAAACGAACACTTTTAATCTCCTTCGGGAGCTTTTGAGTCTTGCTCAAATATTACCTGTGTGAGTGGACTGGTGTTTGTTGTGAGGATGCCTTTGAATTTTCGCCTCTGCGCCAGCTTCAATACCTCATCCTCCATGAACTGCATCACTGGGATGTTCTCTTTCGTGGAAAGCGAGGAGTGCGTTGCCATCATGAAAGAATGTAATACATCCCCAACCTTATTGGGAAGTTGATTGTCTCTGATAGGCCCTTCAATGAACTCCAAGAATTCAAAGATGATGGTCAGCTTTGAAGTGATTTCCACAGCTGGTTCGTCATGTGCGTCGAAATTCAACGCCACGCCAACGCATTGCCCAGTAGCCTCTGAAATTGCAACGAAAGACAGACCCTTCTCCACTAAAGGTTCCCAAATAATGTTTAGAAGTTCAGTGTAATCGTTCACAGAAATATCCTGAATAATCCACTGTTCTAAATCGGCTTTTTCGAAGAAACTTGATGTTACCATGCTAGAAGAATACAACATTGTGTAATTCGCAGAGTTTTAATTTATTAGATGACTACTCACTCAATGGTTTCTGCTTTGTGCCGGTCGTTTAGTGGTTCACTTCGATACAGCTTTGGTTGAATCTTAATCTCGATTTGAGTGTTATTCGGCATCATGCGTTCCAGCACTTCACCCAGGTCAATAGCAGCGATGAAATCCCCAATGGAGACGTGGTATCCTTTCTCCTTGAGATTGGAGATCGTAAAGATGGAATTGAGGGAATTCCCACCAATCTCATAGAAGTTGGCATTGATGTTAATTGCCGCGCGCGCAGAGCGATTCAATACGCTGGCGACTGTTTCGAAGAGCACTTTGGCGGCATCCATCTTATCCGGAGTGACACCGTTGTAATCAATTTCCGTCTGATACATGCAATCGTCGTTGTTATTCGTCATTTCGTAGCTTTTGAGCAATGTTTGTCTGTCGATCTTCCCATTAACGAGTAGGGGAATAGACTCGATGAGAATCACTTGAGGAATCATGTAGGAGGTGAGTTTCTCTCGCAAGAGGCTCTCAATCTGGTTCTCAGAGATTAGACTATTTGTGGTAACGAAAGCAAGCAGCGCTTGATTCATTTCGCCAGGCTTGTAGCACAAAACAACGCCTTTTTCAACTTCCTCCAGCGAGTTCACAGCCTTCTCCACCTCAGACAGGTCTACACGGTGCCCGCGAATTTTTATTTGCGAGTCGGTGCGCCCTTCATACTGCAGGGATCCTTTTTCGACGCGTGCGAAATCGCCAGTTTTGAAGAGCTTTGAGAACATCGGGTCGATGCCCAGTGGGTTTTCAATGAATTTCTCCGAGTCTCGACTGTTTACATACCCAGCAGCTAGGTTTAATCCCGCCACGTACAGTTCGCCCGCCTCGCCGCCCTTCACGGGCCTGTAATCTTTATCCAGTAGATAGAGCATGGTGTTGTCCACGGGCACGCCGATTGGCACCTTGCTCTGGTACTTGAGCTCGTCGAGGTTTTTTATTATGTGGAAAGTTACGTCGCCCATTATTTCGGTGCTGCCATAGAAGTTGCATAGCAAGTGCTCGTTAGCTGGGAAATACTCGAAGAATTCCTGAGCGAGCGCCACTGACAAAGTTTCACCTGAGCATACCCAGATCTTAAGACTCTTCAAATGACTGGGATCATTCTTCAATTTGAGATACACCAGCAGTGAGCGCAGTAATGACGGTACCAGCACTAATCTCTCGATCTGAAACCAAGGCAAGTTAATCGTTAGTAATTTAAAATGCATATTAATTATATAATTACCTTGTACTTGTCTAAAGTTGAGACGAGGCGTTCGGGATCCGTTGTCACGCATTTCGGAACGACGAGAACGGCAAGGCCGTTCAATAAAGGACCCCATATTTCACTGACACTGTCGACGAACGTGAGCGCCGTTTTAAAAACGCCGACGCGCTCAGAGCGGCTGTAGGGGAACGTCTTGAACTGCCATTGTAGCCGGTTGAGGATCACTTTATGCGGCAGCCGAACGCCTGTCACATATTCATTATTTATCTGGCACGCTTGTCAAAGCTCAGTACAAACCTTTAGGAATTCCAGTGCTTCCGGAAGTATAGAGAACAATCGCTAGATCATCTTTCAAATGCTGTAATTGTTCGCCGTCAGTGAGATTCGCCGCTGAGAGTGCAGCGCTTTGCTGGCGCAAGTCGGCGATGCTCAGCTTATGCGAAAGCTGATCAAAAATCGCTTCGTGATTTTGTTGTCCTTCAAGCGTCGGCGTGTACATAACGAGCGCTGGTTTGGCTTCGCGCAGAATATGCTCGATGCGGTTCGCCGGAAATGTCGGATCCAAGGGTAAATATGCGCATCCGCATTTCCAAATAGCAAGAAGCACTTGGACCAACTCGTCGGTGGGCCGCATACACACGGCGACAATGTAATCCCCATCTGCGTTGCGTGCCGAAGAGTTTTCCTTGATTCTCTTGGCGAGCACGCGGGCCATTTGGTTGGTTTTCTCATTCAAGTATTTATATGTAAGTTGAATGTCTTTGCCATTTTTATCTAACATGAACAATATCAAAGTTAGGTAAATAGGTAATTTTTCTTTGATTATCTAAGTTATCTAATCACAGAGATAAATATTATTTACCTTCATACAGAAGCGCAGTATTGTCAGGTGTTTTTGCAGCGTTCTCCTCGAAAATGCGATGCAGATAATTCGCTTTCAAGGAACGCGTGGGTCCTTTCAAGATTGACAATTGAGGAATTGATCCCATGTTCTAAAATAATTGAGTAATTAGATATTTAATGAATGAATGTGATAATTGATTGGTTAATTGATTAATTGCTTGTTTGGTCGTGCACGAGTGCACGTTAGAGTTTGACTGAATGCCTACTTTATGTTTTTATCTGGTATGAAATCCCCGCTTAATTCGATGCGATACGAATACAAAACAATATTAATTATGAAACTGTGTTTAGTTACTCGTGGAAAAACCTAATAATTCAGTTTATTTGTATCACTCGGCCATTAGAAGATGTAATTTACCAGGATTGTTGTGATTCCTACGAATTCACTTACATACATTCAACTAAACCGGTTTTGATTCATGCGATGGAATAACAACGCACTGCTTTTTATTAATTTTTTATACATACTTACATTAGATTCTGGAATCGCACACGATATTTCCATGATTGCAGAGTAAAAGAGAAAACGTGGACGAATTTAATTGTGTTATGAACTATTTTGGGAATTACACTAATTGCTCTGTTACTTCGTATTAGGTATACTTTTATCACTCGTAAATTAGAACATGCGCAATGTGATTTCGCGGTAACATTATCTTGATTTATATGTATATCAGCGGCCAGAGGAGGCAATATTTTGCGTTGTTTGTTTACTGCGCGCCGATTGAAGACTCGTTTATGAATAACTTGATAGCACTCACTTGGATTCGGCTCGTTGTTGAATTCAATTTGAAGCGTGAAGCGTTCGACGGCTGCGCACTAATGTCTTAACTTAAGTCTGGCTGCTCTCTAATCGCCTGTCTGCTATCATTAGACTGCATTCATCCATTTATTCTGAACGACAAGTTCATCGTTTGAACGATAAGCGATGCGTTGCATTGTGTCTCAATGTGCATTGAGAAAACGCATAGCTCAGCCTTGCCTTCAATATTTTACGCTAAATTATTAATAGGTGTAATTAAATAACCGTTGCTTATGCCGCTACGGACAATGAAAATGTAATGTGTTATAAAAGTTGTACAATAATTGCGAGTTGTTTTTCTTGTGGAAAGAAAAAATAGGCAATAAATCTAAGAAATGTCAAAGGATAATCGCAGATGTAATAAATGATCTGCGAATTATGTCCTCGGTCCAGTTAGTTACATTCACGTTAATATACAATTATAATTTGACACTACAAATTGATTAAGTCTACATATTTGAGTTAATTAAGTTGGAATCACTCATGTATAAAATTCTTTTAAATTATATTTAATTCAAGCAGGCCTTGTACTAAATTTTGTATTTTTTCCTCTTTGAATATTAAATTTCTTAAGATGTTAAAAGAAATCAGTTATAAATTGGGTTTGTTTATGCTTTGTTTATTTAAAAGAGTTGTTTTAAGGTTAGAAGAGTGCAAATTTTCAATAACAAACAATATTCAAGATCCTTGAACAACAATGAATGAAACAATAAGATATTTGCTCACACTAATAGTGTTAGTTGAACGTGCAAGCGGCGGGTTATTGCCTTCATGCCAATGCTTTACGAAATTGTGTCAAAAGCGTTCGAAAGCGACCGTGCGGAACAGAACAGCTTGGCAATACGCAAGAACCTGCGGTTGCGAATGCAATTACAGAGCACTGCATGCTTTACGAAGAGCCAAGGACTAATGCCCCTCGGTCGGTGTCTTAACATGCTCAAGACATGTCATAATCATCCATCATTTGCATTTCGCACAGTATGATTTAATTTATTTAAATTAATTATCAATGCGCTCTCAAATTT
>NBZA01000709.1:19456-31186 GCA_003054995.1 Aleochara bilineata
AAAGCAACGAAGAGAGTCATACAAATAATTGTGAATTTCATTTTAGAGCTTTTGGCGTGAGTTAAATTTGAGGTTCTATATAGAACTTTGGATGTTCAGTAACGAACGATGACTACTGGTTTTCGTTTTTGCACTCGAAGGTTTTATACCTATGTACCTACTCGCAATTATCAAAATATTTTGCAGCTCAATACATTAGTTTTCATGAACGTTATTGTTATTATTGTTTCTAAGTATTGAATAATATCAAAACATTTAATTTAATGGAAATTGTTCTAAATGTGTAATAACATTCATTCGCAACTTCATTCAGGTTGTTACTTGGTTGTTTTGATACGTGCTAGTAGGTGTCGTAAAAGTTTTATCAGATGCATATTTTAAACAAGTACAGACTCAAAGTTGCTTGAACTTAACTGAATCGTAGGTAAAAATGTATAAACTTACAGGCTTTTAAAATTGGTTACTAAAAATGGTTATTTTCATATTATTAGGTCGTTCGGAAAGTCCCCGCACTTTTTTAGGTAAAAATAAAACGCGCTTTTTTTTAATGTTTAAAACTTTTTTGTTAAAATCTATATTGACCATTTTGTTCTATGACTCGTTGCCAACGTATAAACAAAAGATTTATTTCTTGCTAAAAAAATTCTGGTTTTTATTAGCAAAAAACTTAAAAATATGATTTTTTACGGCTTCTTTTCATGTGAAGATTTTACCATCTAAAATAATTTGCAACGATCTAAACAAATAAACATCTGATAATGACAACTGTAGAGAATAGAGTGAATGCAGTATGAGTTCCCAGGTCGATACCATTTAAAAAATAAATCACAATCGTTAATTCAACGAGGCAAATTTCGTTCAGTGAGAAGCCGCGGAACCCAAATGTCCAGCTTTAAATGCAGACCAAGGCGTTTTATGTGGTGATGGACAGTTGAAGTTGCCAAATTCAATTGACCAGCAATCTAACGAATTGTTATGCGTTGATTTGCATCAACTAACGCCTTTATTTTGTCTTTGTCAGGTTAAACTGTTCTTCCACTACGTGGTGCATCTTCAAGGTCAAAATTTAAAACCAAAAGTGACATTGCCGTATGGACAATTAATGAGTTTTTGGATCTTTTGCAATCAATTTTTATTAATTTAAATCTTAAATCAAACAAAAACAAATGATTCTACTTTGAATCTACACATTAATTAGCTTTTTTTAATGATTCTTGTCCTGGTTATGATTATCTTGGCCATGTCCATGTCCTTGTCCTTGCTCTTGTGCTTGTTCATGTCCTGCTTCTTCGCCATGTTGTGATTGCGCATTATTTGTCGTATTAGATTTTACTGTAGTTGAGTTCATATCATTATTGTGCCCTCCTGCATTATCATTGCTGCTGCGGGCACCACGAGTTCTCGGTGTAGTCGTGTCCATGTCATTATCAGCCCCCTTATTTGATTGTCCAATCTTGAAACAATTACAAATAATAAGTAATTAAAAATATACCTACCTAATATAAGTACACTATATTTAATTAAGTTTATTCACTTACTGCCATAGTTCCTAGGACACAAACTGCAAACACAGTCAGAATCAATAAAGAAATCTTCATTTTTAGCGATTACTTTTGACTTCACTTCACTTGACTTTAGATAGTTGCAGTGAACTGTTGACTGACACTTTGCCTCTGCAAACATTAGCTTTATATACGAATTGCAACAAAGACAAGCCAAAGACTGACCATCATAATAGACAATTCTATGCATAATTGTGATAATTGTGTTTGCATTTCATCATTTGATTGATACATTCTGTGGTTTGTATTTCCGGCTTTAAACCGTATCCGTTTGCATGTTCACAATGGTCACTATTTTCGTGTTGTTCTTCGTTAATTAAATTCAATTGACTTGCGCTGAATTGAATTCAGTTTTTGGAATTAATTTTATTTTTGAATCATCAAATTCGAGAAAATTGATCGCGTTTTGAGTGTTATTTTATGTCGATGCTTGTGGGTTATATAACGTGAACAATAATTGCTAACAGTAATAATACATTAATAGCCAATTGGATTTTTATTTATAATTGAAATTGTATTGTGCAATCGCGTACGAAGTCAGGTTCAATTTCAGTTTCAGTTCAGTTTTATTATTGCTTCTTCTTGGTCATGTCGTCGATAGCATTCTTAGCCATATCCTTCATCTTGCCCATGTTGTCCTTCATCATATCGCCAGCCTGCTTTACCATATCATTGATTGCATTGCTCGTTCCTGAGATTCGTCCGGTAATTTCACTTGGTAATACATAAGCGTTGCTATCATCAGCCTGTAACAGATTTGATTATAGAATATAGGTAATAGCAAAAGAGGTGTTTCTTGTGTTGTGGTACCAGCAAGGCCATGATCACGAAAAGGGCTAGGAATGCAACTGCAAATTTCATTTTGTTCTGTGAGTTGTGAGTACTTGTCCTGTTTTATTCACTGGAAGTGACTGGTGTGCTGTGGTAAACGTTTGGAGTTTTATACTAAACGCTGTGAAATGTTTCATGTTATATTGCTATTAATTTTTAGATTTGGATTATAATACATAATTTTAAAATAGTTTTATTTAAGTAGTACTTAACTATTTTTAAATTGGATTGTTATTGGGTCAAGGATTTGATGAGTTCTTTAATTGTTGGTGTTGCCGTTCTTTTTATTCTCTTGATTCTTGTTCTTTGTCTTCATTTCTATTTTTGTTGTTGGTTGGTTTTGTAGCAAGTTGGTTGTTAGGAGGATCTCTTCCGCTTCTTTCATTTACAGCTTTAGATCTATTCCTGTTTTTTCTTCTTTTACAGGAGCATTTGTTCTGCTCAACATTTGTACTTTTTGGTTGTTTGTTCTTATCAGTTTTTTCATCTTGCTTATCATTGTCATCGTCATCTTCATCGTCTTCAGAACGTCTTTTTTCTATAATGTGATTTTCTAATAATTCTATTTGTGTGTTGGTTTCTGCGACGAGTATGTCGGTATTCAAACATTCAGTTAATGACTAAAAAATTCAAAAATATTTCGGAATATGTTCTTTCATTTGTTGATCTATTTTTTACTGGTAATAATAACGCACTGCTGATGAAAAGGACCACACACAAGAACAAATTCATTTTTAATATGAGCATTTGCTTTATTTCCATTCATGTTTATAGGTATATACTGTCGCCCTTATCTCATTGATTTCATCATCAGATGTTATCTAATGTCATTTATAGGCCAAGCCACAAACAAACAACTAGGTGCACCTACATACAAAACTTCAATTTTAGGATTGGGATATATAATAGGCATCCTTAATATATAAATAATTCGGTAATCAGTTTGGGTTTTATATAGTCATAGGTTTTATTGTTTCATCATTAGTCAATTTTTGAACACATATTATTCTTCAGAGTCAGGTGCTTGAGTTGTCCTCTTGCCGCCCTTCTTGCCTCCACGCTTACCCTTGCCTTTACCCTTACGCTTGGGTTTGTCCTCGCCGGACTCGGCGGTCTCGTCCTCGGCCTGTCGCGCCACGCGGTGCGACGTCTTGCTATCAGCCATATCAGTGCCGTTCTTGGCCTTATCATCTATGCTCTTGCCGTTGCTAGCACTCGCAGACGCGTAGTTGCTCTGTCAAAGTATGGGACTCAATGTTTCGATTTGTTACCGACTGTTTGGAGTTCACTTACCATGAGGGCGACGACCACGAAAAGGGCGAGAAAAACCAGAGAGAATTTCATCTTGATTGGCGATTTAGTGCGAGTTGCTGTTGAATTTGTTGAGCTGGTAACAGTTGAAATGCTGTTGGGCAAGTGGATGATTTCTGTTCGGCGAATGGGCTTTTTATACACGCTTTTTGGTGCCAACGTGTGTATAAAATTCAATCAAATTGTTTTTGTAAGTTTATTGCTGCAATATTTAAATGAATTGTCTTTTTAGTGAACAAATTTATTTCATTTTATAGCTATTTTGTTGCTGTATGTAATAATATAACATCCATATACGTTTATGTTATATTTATTACACTAAAAACCAATTAGATTGCAGTATTTTTGGGAACAACACATTGTTATCTATTTTTTTTTCAGTAACTCAAAACTCAAGCTTAGATTTTTGAATAAAGTGTAGTTTTCTACAAATAATTTTGATAGGGGAGAGTAGTCCAGGTTGGACCGTTGCTTTGTTTGGACCACCATAATATCTTGAAAACTATAAAGTAATTTATTCTGAATATAAGCAAATTATCTTGCGTAGTCCCTTCAGAATATGAAATTGTGAATATAGCTGGATTCTGAACGAAAAGCGGCAGTGGCAATTTTTTGTTTACAAGCCGCAATTTGCGGAAATTTACGTTTCGCTAATTATTGAAGATGTTTTGCAACTAATTAGGTACATACATATGTACATATATATGCAGAAAAGCAAAGGAAACCAGTTCATTTGGAATCAAAGCTCGTGTTTATTTCATTAATTACTTATTTTCTTAATTATCTCTAGTAAATTAAATTATTTTAAAATTAAGTACTTCTATAGTAATCTTCATATTTTCTGCTTTGCGTCGCAACAAATAACAAATGAATAAAAAACGAACTAAGAAAGATGGGTTTTAATTATTATAACCTAACCTGTATTTTCACCTAATACATGGACCACAGGTAGAAACAATACACAAATCAATAAGAAAATTGTTTTCAAGTATGAATTATATTTCTTTATTTACATTACATTCAGTATTTAACATTTAGTAAGTATTTACACATTTTCAACATCTTCTGGTGTGGTACGCATCTGTTTTCTTGGTACTTTACTTCTTCTAATACCAGGTCGCGATGCCTGTTTATTCGGTGCACGTTCCCTTAGAACAGGTCTCCTCGATCCTTGACCTGAAGGTCTTTGCCTTAGCATAGGTCTACTAGGTGGTATCCTGGGTTTCCCTTCTGGACCTGCTCGTTTAGAAGATCTGTTAAATCTGTTGCCTGGTAGACTTCCCATACGTTCTCTTAACATTGGCCTGGACCTGGGCATGCTTGGTCTTCTGAATTTTCTTGTTGTATTTCTAAGTTTTAGAGTTTGCTCTTGATTTATGGTAGTGCTATCAACATCATCGAATTCATCATCTATACTTCTTGCGAATCTAAGTCTGACTTTTTGTAGATTTTCACTCTGTGTGGTTGGAGTATATGTACAGAACTAGAAAAAATATTATTACATTAGACATTATTTGATATTTTCTAAATTTTCTAAAGTTACCAAAAATATTGCAAGTGCAAAAATTGTTATGAATATCACACTCGACTTCATTGCAAAGAATGAAGTAAAAAACAGTTGGAGATGGGTTTATATAGGCCTATTTTTTGGTAGTTTTTGGTATATTTATATTAAGTGTTATAACTTAGTTAATTACATTAATTATCTAATTAACATAATATCTTACTATGTATTTGTAAACTATATTGATAATTGCATTTAATTCATTAAATGCTGAAAATATTATGTTGCTAATTAATTTTAATTTAAGGATTTAATAACTTATTAGTTTCTTATCAATTTACTAAGGTATATTTATAATAATATTAAGTATAATCATATTTTCAGTTATAAATTGTTTTATTCATCACTTTATCATTTTAAACATTTGCTGCATTGGATGTAGATTCTTCCTCAGAGCTATCTTGTGGTGCAGTATGCATCTGTCTTCTCGGTACTCTACTTCTTGCAAGCCCAGGTCTAGATGGCTGTATGTTTGGTGGACGTTCCCTTAGAACAGGTCTCCTCGATCCTAGAGCTGGAGGTCTTTCCCTTAACATGGGTCTGCTAGGTCGTATCCTGGTTATCCCTTCTCGCTCCGAAGATCTGTTTAGTCTATTGCCTGGTAGATTTGCCATACGTTCACCCAGCATTGGTCTGGATCCGGGCACGATTGGTCTGTTGAATTTTCTTGTTGTATTTCTAAATTTTAGAGTGTGTTCTTCATCTACACCTCTTTTGAATTTATATCTGACTTCGTGCAGGTTTTTACTAGTTGTGGATGGTATATCATCACAATACGTACCGAACTGAAAAAAAAAGTTATTGTAATAGAAAATATTAGCTATTTTCTAATAAATTACCAAAAATATTGCAAACGCAAAAATTGTGATGAATATTACACTCGGCTTCATTGCAAAGACTGAAGTCAAAACATTGGGGATTGGTTTATATAGGCATATTTTTGTCAAATTATTACTTAATTGATTAAATTAATTATCAATTAGTAATGGTAATTTATTTCACACGTTGGGGACGGCGTGACGGCACATGTTTGTCACAAAATGCCACGATAAAGAGGGCAAATCAGCAAAAGCGCCGTCCTGCAATTAAAATCACGAGCAACTATAATATCTTATTAGAAATGATACTGAAAATTTGCTTATCTATTTATAAATTAATAAAAAATATTATGTTATTAATTAATTTTAAATTTACACTTTTATAACTTACCTATTACCTAAGTTTATGGTCAATAATATTAGAAATCATAAGAAGAATCATATTTTGAGTTATAAATTGTTTATTGTATTCATAATTTTAAACATTGCATAACATTTTTTTAATTTAATAATAATTATTGCGTAAGTATTACATTTTACGCAGATGGAGTTGGAGAGGTTGGTGCGTCGGAGGTAGATTCTTCCTCAGAGCTGCCTTGTCCTTTGCCTTTACCCTTGCCCTTACCCTTTCCGGCGCTCATCTCCTTGCCCTTGCTCTTACCCTTGGACATCTCTGCGCCTTTGGCAGACATGTTCTCAGCACTCCTCTTCTCCTTCTTGTGCGCATGCTCAGCGCTCTTTTCGCGACCTTGCTCATGTCCTTCAGCCTTCTCTACCGCCGTCTTTGCCATTTTCTCATCCGCACTGCGCTTTTCCACCTCGTGCAGTTGTTCATCTTTGTCCTTGTTCTTTGAACCAGTTGCAATTTCCTTCTTTTCCTTCTTTTCTTCTTTGGTGGGTTTAGCCTCGGCCTAAAAGATGAAAAAGCAAATTAATCCAAAGATTAATTAAATATTTATGATAATGTTAACTCACTAGTACTGCCAAAACCACAAAGAGGGCGACAAAAGTNNNCGAATTTCATTTTGCTGTTTTGGTTGTTGTTCGGTTTGCTGTTGAATGAGCAACTGATGCTGGTTGTTGAATAAATCCTCGTTTATATACATACCTACACAACCTGGGGCTTATGTTGATGACAGCAATAATTATTATGACATTATGTTAAATAACAAAAACTGATTTATATCAATGTGTTACTTCCTATAAAAATAGGTTTTATAACAATTTGGGTTGCACATGATACCTATTCTGTTTTTATTTGTTGAAAACACGCATTTTTACAGAATACTACAGAAAAACTATTGCTTTTTACCACCAATCATTGGTGCAGAAAGAAGGTTTGGGTATGGTACAGGCACAGGCACAGGTACCCTTATTCTAGTTCTTCTAACAACCACTCGACGTCTTATGGTTGGACGTCTTCGTCTTCTTGGCAATTTCTCCTTGAATATCCAAGACCTAAATTGACATTTGACATATTGGGAGCATCTTCTTAGAATAAATGAAGTTTACATCTTGACTTACAACTTGAAGAATTAAACAAAGAATCCGAAATTTCAAGAAAAACTTTTTGCTCATTAATAAATTAATTAATTAATTGTGAGGAAACTCTTTTTATTGCTAGAAATCTAAGTTAATATTCTATTAAATCAAAGACGGAAAACAGGGATTGATTTTATTGTAAAATAGAGGAAATTCTTCATGTTTTTTCAATTATTTTGTGTTATTTGTAGGTATATTTCCGTATACATTTGACAATATTTTTATGTTTAATCTTATTTGCGGCCCATAGGAATAGTAGGAATTCGTATTGTAATTCGGGTTCCGGGGACGAGAATCCTTCGTCTGGTGGTTATTCTTCGCCGCTTTGTAGTTTTCTTCTTGCATGCCTTGGGCGTCACCAAGACGTGAGAGTCACTGATCAAGGGCGATTTGAGTACTTGCAGTAATCCTTTTTCATTTGCAACATTTCGGTTAATTACTTCAGATTTCTGAGAACATTAATTAATTAATGGCTATTTCTTCATTGTGAGTGGAAGATACTGACCGCATAGTGAAGAAGTACACACGAGATGATGATTACTGACAGCAGCTTCATGTTTGGTGGAGGTTGGTGGAAGCTGTAATGTAATCTCCAAATAACTGAGAATACATAATATTTTAGAGTGTTTTTATGCATTTTTAAATACAATCATTATCATTCATATGCGATATAAAAAAAATATGATTAAATTTCAATTTGTGCAGTTTTTTTTAGGCTTTTGTTAAACTATTTTGAACTAAGTTCAAAAACAAGTTATCGTTAGATATTCTTGAATGCGTGTCTAAAATAATAAGTTAAATAACTAACTATTAGGTATATAATTTCAAGTGAAATATAGGCAACACAACAAACAAAAATATTATTTAAAAATATTATTATTTAAAAGATATTAACATTAATTAATTCCATGATTGTTGATTGTTATTTAGTTTTTATATAAAACTGTTCAATGTAAACCATTATTCTAATAACGACATTGATAAAATGATAGAAAAGTAGCCGAAAATATTTCAGTATTCAAGAACAATTTGAGTATGAATATTATTGGCTTAATTATGAATTAAAACAATTAATTATCGGGTATGCCATCGTTGTTGGCATCGTTATCACCATCGTCCTCTTCGTCGTCTTCATCGTTGTCGTCCTCGTCGTCATCGTCGTCACAGCGTCTTCGGAACAATCTCGACAAACTTCTCACTGATCGAATCTTGTTGCCGGAGAGCTGCAGAGATGCGTCACTGCCCACAGTGTCTAGTCTGTTCTTAGGGTAGCTTGATACTTCCTCAGCCTGCAAATTCAAAAATCAAAAACTGATCAAAGTCTCTTTGAATAAATTTCATACCAGGAGACACACGAGGCAAGTCACAGCAAGAAATACAAAGATGAATCGCATTGTGAGTTTTTCAATTGTTATCGAGTTGGAATCACTTTCGGTAATAGTGGAAAATGTTCCAAAATTTATATTTATAGTCAAGCAAATTTAGGTTAATAGTGTAATAATTTAAAAATAAAAAGCAAAAAAATAACAACGACAAAATAGAATAATGATTTTTTATACTTATAACAATTCAAGATAATTTATTATAAAATTGTTAAAATTTATGACAAAATCTAAATGAACATTAAACGTAAATCTTTTTAGGTTAAAAGCCATCGCAGTTCATTGCAGTTAATTACTATTTTTTGCATGTAAACACTTAATAAATACCTTGGAACATGTGCCGCCAAAAATGCTTGACATTCCTACGGTTCCTTGCAGTTTGTCTTGCAATTTGCGTCTGCAAGCGCAAGCACGTTATTTATTTGTATATTTATGCGTTTGGATAGATATTATTTATCGCTTGAATTTAATGAATGCAATGAATTCACTTCGCCCGGAATGCAATCCGCAACGCAACGCAACGCAACGCAAAGTCTCATAAATTCGCGTCAACATGATTATTTATATCTGCGCCTATTTGCAACATTTATTTGTGTGTTTAACAACCTCTATTAAGCGTTCCGCGTAAATTGATAGATAACAAAACGAAGAATGCAGCATACTAAACCGCAAACTGCAAAACTGCAGTCAGCTGACAGGTGATCTACCAACTTTCACTCCAAATATCTTCCGTTTGTACGTACATATATACCTGCGACTCGCAATTTTTAATTAAAATTCTTCAATAACTTCTTTGTGGGATTGATAATAAATAATTAATGCAATCAACGTAAACCTAGGTACTCGGGGCTAATCATCAGTATTTCATTGATGTGATTGGTTAATGAGCCGTATAATTGTTGTCTTCCGACGGGTCGTTGTCATTATTGTTACTAATAATGCATATTAATAATTATAAAAGAGAATGTTTTAATTAATTCATGTTTTTCTTTGTTTTCAGGTGAGTTTTCATGCTTTTCCATCGACCAACATACATATAAGTATGAATATTTGACTATTGAATATTTGAGTAAGCAAACGAACAATAGTTCATATTTTCTACAGTTTTGACATTTTATACTGCTGGTAGTATATAGTGTTTATTTCAAAGTTGAATAACATGGTACTAATATGATGGTGACAGATTGTGAGGAGAACGTGTCTGAAAGAATAAAACTATAATTTCCATTGTATCCGTTCTATTGTCACATAGGCAACACACAACACACCGAACAATGAAATATTATGACGCTAATTGAATTTTTTCTTCTACAGGGTATTGTTTTGAGTAGATTTCTTATCAATTATCGTTGTTTCACACTTATTGTATATTTGGTTGTCTAACTCTTGATAAGCGTATGGTAGAGGTATACCATTATAAAGGCACACACAGTAGGCATTTTAAAATCAGGAAGCACCCATCAAATGAACCAGCATATGTTCGCTCGCTATGCTTCGGTTCGCTGAACCATCATCAACTCAACCTGGTACCATGTATAATCCACGCACGTATACGTATTTCATGCCGGAATTGTTGTGTTGAGGTAGCAGCAGCTGCCGTTTGGCACGCGCTCGATGCTCGATGCTCGCTGCTCTTCAGCTGCTGTTGTTGCAGCTTCGACCATAACAATGCCCACAACATCCAACAAAGAATACACGTGCCAAGCCTTAAATCTGAATCTAAATCGCAATTGAATTTGCGAATCAAGTGAGGGAGTGAATGAGCGTCAATGTGAAATTGATTCGATTAGTACATAGATTGTTTGCGGTGCTGCGGTGCGGTGCGGTATGTCAAGTCCTGTCATTTCGCTGAGGAAGGCGAACACGCCATGCATTTTAATTTTCGTTTATCGCAAGCACAAACACCAGCGCAAGCGCTGCCATCGCCTTGTGTATCTAATTCAATCTCTTCGTACTGTATCTATGAAGCAGGGCAAGAGGGGGATTGCGCTGGAATTTGGCACCAACTGCTAATTGAATTTCATTCCGGCATGGAATGTGTGATTGAAACGCTGCAGCGGAAAAAACTGCTTATGCAGGGATTTTAGTATCCTGTCCTGTTATGTCCTGGCCTGGCCTGGCGTGGCGTGGCGTGGCTTTGCGACTATTAAAGGATTTAATACGTTCGGGTTGTTTGTTGAGCGACAAAGTAGAGGGCATTAGCCGGCCTTTATGATAGGGGTGAAAGTGTTTCGCATCAAAGGCTATATCTATCCTGCTGCTGCCTCACGCACTTAATACTATAAGTTTATTAGCAGTGTACAAACTAATTAAATTAACTTAAATTAAACGCAGGAATATTGTTAAATCACTTGGGATTCTTGCTCTTATGGCTGAAGGAAGGAAGGAAGAGGCGTGTTTGTGTTTGGCAAACAAAACAGCGAGCGAAATTAAAAGCTGTTTAAAACGCGAGAAACTCTGCGTAGAGAGTAGAGTTGTTTGCAGTCGGTAAGCATTCATATTGGTGCTATTTAAACAAATTGTCGAAGAGAAATTAGTTTTTAAATGCCAAATTGCAGGTTTACGTTTTTACGTGCAGATGGCGCAGATGGCTCAAAGGGGAGGCAATCTGAAAATCTTGATTATTATTTATGTGCATGCTTTCGGGCGATTGTTCGTGTTCTCTTGGCTGTGCTTTAATTATGCACTCATTCCATGCTTGCGACCGTTAATTATGATGA